>VWZP01008078.1:795886-934464 GCA_013396995.1 Dicaeum eximium | reverse complement strand
CTTAATTGAAAATTTTTTTTTTTTTTTTTTTTTTTTTTTTTTTGCCTTACACCATTCAAGTTCAGTAGGATACAGCCTCGAGCAGCATCAGAAACCAGTTGAAGTGCAAACAAGATCTGTCTGAAGATGTGTTGGCTTGAGTTATGCAGCTCGGCACTTTGCTGCCTGAGGGCTTCCTACCGAGTTTGTTTGCTCCACACAGTCCTTCACAGAAATTATTAGCTAAAATTGAGACGGCATTCTTTGGGGGATCAGAGTACCAGGAGCTGACACTTCCCCATCCCCAAACCCTTGGTGCTGTGCCGTGTTTTGTTTCACAAAGCAGCGTGGCAGTTTTGCCAGAAGAGCTCAGCACACAGGATGAGCGCAGGCTGCCCCTTCTTCTCTTCATCATCTTGTCAGGGCTGTGCTTACACTGCTGCCTCTAATCTTCAATTTGTTGTTGGTCTAAGTTTCAAAGTTCTCTCTCTGCCTTGAAAAGCTGCTCCCCATTTTCCCTCCTCAGCTAGTTCCTCGTCCACTCCTAAACTCATTACCTCTGCTGTTCCCTTCTCAAATATCTCCTAACCTTTATCCTTCTCATATAATAATTTATTGCCAATTTAAACCCACATTTTCTTTTCCTTTCACCTTGGGTTTGCAATATCACTGCCTTATCACCTTCCCCAGTGCCCTCCATTATTGCTTCTTCCTCAGATTCTTTTTTCATTTCTCAACAGTAGTTAGCCTCAATAGCAACTCCTTCCTTCTCATCTAATTATTGCAACGAATCTTTACAAGAAACCAGAAGACAGTTCTGAAATGCAAGCAGAAATATTTAAGAACTCACTGCACTTTCTTCACCAGATTGAAAGTAGTTTAATTATCTAGAGCTTTACAAATACTCAAATTATCAAATTATGTCTTCTCAAATTTTTCATAATCGTACAAATGTTTCAGCTACCAGCAGACACAAAATGTGGCTTCTTAGAGAAAAGAAATAAAACAAGTAAGCAAGAAAAAAATGCTCTTTCCACATAATTCATCCATATTACATCACAACTTGAGCAATATTTAATATTTTATTGTTTATTTTTATCATCTCTAATTCTTTCTCTTTGCATTGTGATTTCCTTCCACTGACAGAATTAGCAAGCATGCTGACTGTGCCTCTTCAGAACAAGGCCAGTTTAGCTTTCTGTGCAGCATAAACACAACCATTGCTTAGGATGAGGGAGAGGGAATTGAGCATGCAAAACAGGCATGATGTACTTTCAATAAGCTTTTGTTTCTACACATCAGTGTACTACATATACAAAAACATTAAAAAGTTTTTATACTTTAGAAAACAGCCATATATTTGTATACTGAAGAAGAAGAAACCTTTTCTCTGTGTTGGTGGGCAGGAGGGGTTGGTTTGTTTGTTTCATCATTTTCTCTCTTGTGTTTAAGGCATAAAGATCAAAGATTGTCAATGAGATTTTTAAAATAATCCTGAATACCTCTGCAAAACACCATAAGTACTGTGGGCATTTCTCGCTAAATTGGTCAAGATTAGTTTTTTTAACTCGCTCCTCAGTTAATGCATTTTAATCTAGAAAACAAAGTCAGATAGGAAAGCTGTCCTTAACGCTGTAACTAGACAAAAGATGCACAAGATTTGCAGTGGGAATTATCTCTACAACTATTTTCCTTTGAGGAAATAGAACCTCATAATTAAATAAAAACCTTTATAGGGAAGGCTTTGAACTTAAAGGAAGGAAAATACAACCAACCCTAACACTTGATGGGCCAGTGTAAATCCAACCTAAACAAAAAACAAATACATGCTACTGCAATCATCACCACAGTCTGACTATCTAGCTTACAACAAAGAAAAGAAAGAGACAATTCACATCAGATTTGTTGTTTCACATAAAGAACTGTAAATAACAACAAAATGAAAATGAAATTTCAGCTGGAAATTGTAAAGCACTAAATGAGCTGAGATTCTCTAAGTGCCACAGAGATGGGCTGACATTCCACTGCAAAACAGCTATTTCAGCATTTCATTTATCCATGACTTATTAGATGCTTCTTAATTTTGATTTATCTTGGGAATTTTTGATCAAAGAGGGACACATATAAGTTTTAATATTTATCTCACTAAGTCAATAATTCTGGAATCAAATCAGTTTACCAGTGAAGCAAATTTTTTCCCCTCTTCCTTAGGGAAACCACTTTGCAGAATTTGCTAGTAAGAGCTGTGAAAATTAGTTATATAGAAGACTTATGTCTGCAGGCCAAACCAATCACACTGACCTTTCCCTCCTTACTTAATACACAATCTTTATATGTTAAAATATAATAACATATGGAATGGCTTCTGCTCTTTTCCAACACCTGGAACTGTGCAGTAGCTCATAAGGCAAGGAAATCTATCTGATATGGAATATTCTGATGACATAAGATTATAGCTCCAAAATATGGAGTGAAACAATCAGTTTGTTTAGGTTGCCTTGCTTTACTACACTCAAGTGAAGACTGCTGTTCAGTTGTGTGAAAAACTTAATTGAATAAAATTAATCCCTTTAACATAGTCATCTTCTGCTCTATATGCAGGTATGAAGACATCTTGTAGCCAAGGCTGCTAACATTATACTCCAAAGGAATCCCTCATTCAGAAACCAAAAGGACAAACAACTTTCTGTCAGAGAGTCAAATCAAAACATAAACCAAATAACAGATGCAAAATACATTCTCTAACCAGCTGTGGTCAAAGCAGAGATATTTTTAATATATACATAATAGGCTTTAAAAATTTGTATTTTTAACTTGCTGAAAATATGACAGTAATAAAATGTCTCAAATGAAAGATTCCCAATGGTATGCACAGCATTAGGAAGGGAGGAATTTATTCTGTGGTCCTTTCAGCAATCAAAAACACCAAAAGGATTTCACAGAGAATTTTCAACTAACTTTTATCTAAGGCCATACTACCAAGAAAGGGAAGGCGTTTTCCATAAATTAATGAATTAATTCAGTTTTCACTTTCACTTTCTGCTTCGCCTTAAAAGAAAGCCCTGAGGCAAGAAATACTGCAGCACAACACAAACTCAGGCTGGTCTGTAATAGAGGGTCAAGGACTGGTCCACTGTCAACCTCGAGTGCAAGAGCAGGTCTTTGCTGGAAAAGTGGCCAAGGAAGGAAGCATAGCATAGGAGCTTTCATCACATTAAATGACAAGAAGGAAGATGCCCCATCCCTGGAAGTGTTCAAGGCCAGGCTGGATGTGGCTTTAAGCAACCTGGTCCAGAGGAAGGTGTCCCTGTCCATGGCAGGGGGGCTGGAATAAGGTCATGTTTAAGGCCCTTTCTCACCCAAACCATTGCATGATGGTATGGCAGGTACAGTCAGCATAAATACAGGACAATGATTACTCATGCATGAAATGCAGTGCTGTACATTTCTGCATTTTAATGTGCATATTTACATTCATCTGCTCTGTTGAGAAAACAAACAATCAATTGAACGTGTGACAGGGCCAAAGCATAGGTATAAAGAAATACTAAAACTAAACAAAGCCATCACAGGATTAAAAAATAAAAATTCTAAATATTTCTATTCATTCCCTTTAAGCTAATATCTAAGTTCCTGTTCCCTTGATGTTCTATACAGTGAGACAGGAGAAAGGAAAAGGTAACTAAAAGCAGCAGATGGATGGACAGAATCGAAATAATAAGCAGAGAGAACAAGAGGGACTGTTCTAGGGGGAAAAATGCTAGAAGAATTAATTGGGAGATACCAAATGAAAACCTGAAAAACAAAGTTGAGCAGCTATTTGGGATATAGACTGATATTTGACATGGTGGATTCTTGAAGGTCATGTGGGATTACTGATGGTTGCCTTCTGTTACTGCAGCTCTTTCATGCACAGACACCACAAATACTGAAGAAAACCACCTGGAGTGTCCCCCTAATCTTTCATTGACCGAAAACAACATCAAGAATTTCACTAAGAAGCATTTAATTATGATTGCATAACAAAGCTAGCTGCAAAGGGGATGAATTGAATCAAAATTTAGATTAAAAGGTCAACATGTTAGAACTGCAGTATTAACTTTTTCTGTTATCATTCAAAAGCTGCAACACAATTTTCCTGTTTGATACTTAACAACAGCAGTGCTACAAAAGAATCAACTAGAATTTCTGCTATAAGCTCAGGAGAACAGATCTCCCTCAAATTTTATTTAAATAGTATATGAAACAAATTAATAGCAACAATTAAAAAAAAACCCAACAAAACAAAAACAAAACAAATAAACCTACCCCAAACAAAAAACCCCACAAAACAGTTGAGAAAAAGCTTCTCACTACAGTACAAAGCCTTACTGAATATTCAGCACTGGTTCTAGATGAATGAGGCAATCACCTAAACATATGAAAAGCTAAAGTACAGGACAGTATATGTTAAATCAAATACTCTCACAGGTTTATCCACACCTGGGCTAAATCCAGAGAGGCACAGCAAAGTCTGAGACAGAGGTGAACCTAAGGTATACATGCAACAGAGTTTCCTTATGTCCCAGAAACATTACCAAGCTATTACACAGGCTTTTGCTCATCAGACAAAAAAAGAGGAAATGAAAAGGGAACATCTGCAATGTCTAAAGAATTCTAAAGGGAATATACGGGAAGGATGTTTCAAAGCTATTTGAGCTGGGGTCAAACCGGGATAGGAGGTGCAAAACCTAACAAAGGTCAAACTGCATACTAACAGAGTTTACATTCTGAAATAATTGTTAAGTTCTGTGACAAATAGATATGCTTTTCTGAAAACTACTAAACAAATGATAACAAGCAAGACCACAATTCAGTGGTCTTTTACTGATCTAAATTGGTCCTGTGTTTTACCCTGTGTTAGATATTTGCTCACTGTAAAAGAGTTAAGGTAAAGCTATTACTCTGAAAGAGCTCGTAATACTACCTGAAAGCACTTTCTATGGAATTTGGGGGTAACCTCTTTATGCAGGTATTACATTGCCATCTAGTGTATGCAGTATTTATTGTAATTCTGTCTCCTAGGGTTTACATCATCTAAAGAACCTGAATTTTCCCCTTTCCTCAATGCATTTTATCTTGAAGCAGAACAGATTTCCTCCAGGCAACTCAGTCCCAAGAGACCTGCTACCGGTGTCAATGAGAGATTCAGCACCATTAAAAAAACATTATTCTAGAATCAGCCACTTACTGAATCTCAGTGTTTTTGGCAGGTACATCCACTGAAAGGTTTAGGAATTTCAACTATTCTCCTGCAGCAACAGGTGATTTGGATTCAGTGGTCCTCCCCTGGAGGGGACATGGACTTCCATCCCTGACAGCAACACAGCTGCCCCGCTCTGGAGCAATACCGGGTGGAGGAGAAGGAAGCAATCCCGCTCTTCCTGATGCCACTTTCAGTAACTAATTAAACTGTTACCGAGGCAAGGACGTGGCTAAACTGCGCTGACAAGTCCTTGGATGGCAGGGAGGCAGAGCCCACTTTGTGCAGCCAAAGGACTGCTCCACACCACAGCTGCAGGGTGTTCCCACCATGCACCCCAAGCCATGAGTCTCTGCCCCAGGCAGACCCAGGGCAGTTTCCCAATCCTGTCCTAAGAGAAAGTTGGGGAGACTGGTGTTTCCCACAGCTCACCACTCTGTGTGAGATGTTAGCAGCTACATATCCCCCTTTGAGCTCTATCCTTCCCTGCATTACTTGGTAAAGGTTGTTGAATTCCCCAGCTGTGACCACTGCTGGAGGCACAGCACACCCAAATTAAGAACAGGAGACATTTGGGTGCTTGTAAAAGTGGAGCTTGGCCATCTCGAAGTCTTGCAACAACTGAGTGCTGAGCAATGCCCCACCACTTTGAACACTCCAGCCTCACTCCAGTTCAAGAAGCTGAGCTTTTACACCCAGACCTAGACCTGTGAAGCACATTTCCCCAGTATTTACAGTAAGATTTATCTTTTCTGGAAGAGTTCTTTCAAGATACAAACTGACCCAGGTCCAGAATGCAAAGGTTAACTTATAGGACAGAGAAAGCTACAAGGTACACATTGCACAGGACATAAGAAGCCCTGGCCACCAGGTTCTCCAGGAGGCCACTCTGCCACTGAGCACAGTCACCTTCCACCCATTCTTTCCTTGGCTACCGTGTGCTGCAGTGAATGCTGAGTGCAAAAGAAAACAAAAATTGTTTCACACTCACCTCTTCTGCCAGTGCACCTGAGAGAGAAACAGGCTCTTCACTGGAAAAAAAGAAGAAGAAAAAAATCCTTACTATTACCAGAAAAGAAAGCGAGTTCTGCTTTCAAAATCCAGCTCCCACATTATGGAACTGAAGAAGCTCCTTTAAGCCCCATTATCAGTTACAAATACCAAGCTATACAAGAACTGGCTACAGCTGGGTTTTTTTCAGTGTCTTGCCATTTTAACAATATAGCAAGGCTCTAGTTTTATGCATAAGAATTTATGCATGAATAAACCAGATTTTACCTTCTTTTTTGCCAGCTGTTGGGGCTTAAATTACTGGTTCTCCTTGTTAACACATATGCTCACTTTACTGGTCTTACTGTGATACTTTGCACCGGGTGTAATAACAAAAAATGCATTTAATAGACTGTAGCCTTTCTTTTTTTTGGCCACTGTGTTACCCAATTCTATTTGTTGTTACTATAATTAATATTCAAAATATATCCTTTATCAAATTCGGTTTTTGTTTGTTATTGACCCACAGATATTACTTACACTGTGCTTCAGAATGTGAACACACATGGAGCCCATGAGCAGCTGGCCTAAGAAGTGAAGGTTGGCGAACACCCTAATTAATTTCAGTCTAAAAGAGTCAAGTTAGCAAAACCCTGCTGTTTAAGCTAACCAATGCCCTTTAAAATGAAACACTACACTGGCTCTGTCAGCAGACTGGTCCCTTCCAGCAGGGAGGGAGGTGAAGGACAATTAGGGCTGATAATGTCTCTTGTTAGTACAGCTGTTGGGCATTAGGCCATGAGAAAAGGTAGCAAGTGTAAATAGACTTCCAGGGTGATCATAAATTCTTTTTTTTCTCTAAATATGTTGAACACTAATTCAGCAAGATACTGATGCAGTACAATCACCAACCATGTAAACATTTCCATTCTCTTCAATAGGACAGCTACTCAGCTAAGCTTTATTATTAAAGTCCATAATAATCTGTAGATACAGAAGTAGTGAAAGATTTCAGAACACCTCTTCGATCCCCTCCTGTGGACTGTTTTTTTCATTCTATCACTATTCTTAAACTCATTTCAGTCCTAAATTCACAGCTTGCCATAGGCAGGCACAGCACAATCCAAGTTAGTTCAGACATATCCTTAGCCTTCTGGCTTGTAGTTAGTAAAAGCTGCCATTGCTGCAACTGGAGTTTAGCTCCTCACCCATTTACCAGAAATAAAAGCACTTACAAATTATTACCTGATTACCAGCTCACCACCTAATGAGTTAATAAAATAAACAGAGATTTTGTTCAGAGAGCAAGATATAAAAATAATGTAATTCTTTTTATAACAAGCTGTGGTATCTGCCTTATTTTTCAACAAGAGAAGAATATTTCTGTTAACTGAAGAAAAATATATTATAAACAGAAGAGATTATATATAAGTGGATGCTTGATCATTTTCTAATAACTTTTCATTGGTTGATTGGGGTTTTTTATCCAAAGTGGAAATAGTGTGATGTTTAAAATTCCGAGGAGAAAGACTGCCTCTTGATAGAAGCCTAACAACACAGAATCGATTCAATGGCATACAGTTGATGAGCCTCAATTTGTTTGCTAGCTCTAGCAAGGCTACTCAGCATTTAAGTTAGCAGCCAGCCTCTCTTCACACTCTGCTGGCATGGGAAAAATGTTATTTTAAGCAAGTAGGGGAGAGTCAAGACATTTCTAAAGACACTATTCTACTAATTCCTAAGAACAGAGGATGAAGCTGGTACTAAAGCCCTTCTGTGTGCCGGTTGGATGTCAAACATCAGTAGGCTGAAGCCAACCAACAGGTTTCTCAAGCTGTTCACACTACAGCTTTACAAGAAAGTGTTTGCTGATCATATGGCCACACACAAATGTTCACAGTAAAAGTATACAGAAAAACATTATTTCTCTCCATCTACAAATCTGTTTCTTAAAGGCCATAACCTGTCACTGAGCATTCACCAGAGTGGATGGCAAACTCTACCACTGAATTTAGCTGTGGGGAATGTATGTTCTCACCTGGAAGAGGATTTTACATCCTTGTCCTAAAAATAACATTTTTCATTCAAGCTTCTGCAGTGGTTTTCATGGTTACTATAAAATCTATTTACTAATAAATAAAGCAGTAAAATATTTTTTTACTACTCAGGCAAAATTTTAACATAGAGGGGGAAAATTTCATGGAATTTCCTATGGCAGTTGTGAGGGTTTTATTCACGAAGGGACAGCCATCTCAAATCTAATAACCAGATGTATCCAGAACTCAGTGTTTCCAAATGTTTCAGGTATGTGAGGTTTCAGAACATGACACATTGTTCCAAAAACGCACAGAGGAGAGGAAATGGGTAATTGGGAGGGAAATGTGCAGTGGTAGCACGTGCCAATCTGTCCTTGCTCAACATGGGAAAGCTGGAAAGAGGATCTTTGTGGTGGAAAGAAAAGGGACACAAGGTCATTTTCTCCTCCCAAGATGACATTTATAATCCAGAGTGATTCCACTGAATTCAATGGTTTTAAAACCAGAGTGGGAAATGGACTCTGGCAGTTATCTCTTTTAAATCACAATGGGACGTAGACAGTCAGTTCAGCACATATTTAGTCTCTCCTCCTCTCTAGGGAGACCTAGGATAAGGGCCAAACTTAAATACCTGGATTTGATGACCTGCAAAACATTAGATTAGGGTGATAGAGAGTATAATCATCTCATCCAGTTGTATTTGTCCCACCTCTCTAGCAAAGGATGCTGCCCAGCAGGAGGAGTGGTTTGAGACATAACATATTTCTCCCTTCACAGAATTTCAAGGTGGAAACATAATAGCATAGATATCCAGATTCTCTTTTAGTTTTGGTCATCAAGTAATAATTAAATTGTATTTAGGCATTTACACAGTTCTTAATTTTATGAGTAGATATTCCACATACTTATAATCGAAGTTCCAAGGGGTTTTGTAGCTTTTATTTATTTGTTTGTTAGATTTTCAAAGCAAGGTTTTCAAATACTGAAGACTTTGGAGGAGAAAAAAGAAGCTGTAACAGGAAATGTTTGCACAACTTGATTTTTATCTTTTGGCTATTTTGGTCAGCAGCTAAGGGGAAAACATTCTTTGGAAAAATATGCTGTGAAAATAATTGAGATACGTTCCTTGACCTTGAACACATATGAGAGCTGAAAGATGGTATGGGTAAGGCCTGCCATCTCCACACAGCTATTTCCCATTGTGTCTCTTCATGTTGCTTTTTTATAACCTCATTGTAAACAAATCATTATGGGCATATACATTACACAGAGGTAGAAATTATGTTGTTGGTATAAGCAAGATGAATGTGAGCTATTGCTTCAAAATATGCCAGCAAGTTCCTGCTTGGCTGCAGAGAACACAGATTCACAGCTGGTACATATTTCTGCTCCCATGCCCACAGCAGTGCCACTGGTGGCCATTGTGGACCTTCAGCCTCATCTTAGTATCCCAAAGTTTAAATGCATCATCAAGTTTCAAGGTTTCAACATAATTTCTAGAAGAAATACCTGGAAAACATCAAATGAAAATAATGCTTGAGATTGGCAGAGTCTAAGTAACGTAAGTTGTGACTCTGATATTAGAGGAAATATTGCTAAGGAGTTTTAGTTAGTTGGTGACAGAGAAGTGTAAAGAAGAGTAAATCAAACAGAATCCCCTTTTTAAGCTTCCTCTATTCCCCACCAATTATCTAGTCAGGTGTGAAAATCCACAGTACAATTGTGCCCAGAGAAGGGACACAAAATTATGTGGCTTAAAATACAAAGTTCGATGTGACTTTGTTATTTTCCTTCACTGTATGTGCAGTGTCTCCAAAAACACACAGCCTTCCAGTTCTCAGCTCCAGCTGTAGGCAAGAAAGAGTTTCTCTGGACGTGCTCCTGGATGTTTGTGTTCTTAGCTGCTCGCCTGTGTTAATGAAGCTTATCCTGATATTTCCTCATTACCAAGCATGGTTTTGATTCTAAGATTAAGACTATCCAGGTCGTAATCCAAGACTATAAAACAATAAAGCAGCAGTTCCAACTATTTGAAAGAGTAAGTTTATTAAGTATTCAAATTGTTGTGGTGGGGATTAGGGTAGGTCAAGAAAGGCCATTTCATGGGTCATCCTCTCTTGGAGGAAAAATATGCCTTGCAAGGCAAAATGGGAAATTGATTTAAACCATGAGAATCAACTACAACTGACTGTAATATGCCAAGAAAAGTGATGGGCCTTGCACCCCTTTAAAAGTCTGTTTCCCTTTTGTGAGTGCTTTTTCATGGTTTGCACAGTATCCACCTAAGCAGCCATTTGTCTAAAAGAAATTGTCAGTTGTCATGGAATACTTTGGTCTAATATAAGAGACTTAACAATATGAGGAACTGAACTACATTCTATGATCCCCTTTCTAGCCCCATCTTCAAGAAGAATAATTCCTGAGTGAAAATCTGGTAGAACATGAACTCATTGCCTTCAACAATTTCTGTCTAAAAGCTCAGAATAATGATGTTGTTCAACAGAAATGATAAAGCTGTGCATGCTCTGTGACTCTATGACTTTCTATTACCAACAGCAGCTTAGTTTCACCTTTTATAGGTAATAGATTTTATCATATGGTAACCTCTTTCACATTTACTGACTTGGAAACCAGCACCTTTTGCAGTGCACTGGTCTTATCAGTATTTTAGCATGCATCCTGGGGGGTGTTAGAGTGAAAAAATGAGGGTATGGAGAGAGAAAAATTAGAAAATACTGAAGTTTGGAAGAAAAAATGTATGGCTTTGACATGTCATCTCACCCCATGGAAGTAGATGTATTTCTGAGGATTGGAGACTTGCAATACAACATATTTTCTTAGATATTATGGGAGTGAAGCTGCTAACATTAAAAAATCATGCAAGCAAGCCAGTCTTTAATTAGTAAATTCTAGAAATAGTACAATTCAAAGAAAAACCAAGAAACACGAAAGACTGAAGGAGGAGAGAAAGCCCTTTAGGGCATTTTAATTGATCTGAATATCAAACGCATTTCTGTAATACTTCAGCAGGTTCTGTTGTGTTTGAAAATTCAGTTCAGAATCAAAGCTAAAAAAATCTCACTCACTTCACTCAGATCACAGGTAGTAAGGGAAGTAACTCAAAAGCAAGCATGGAAAATCAATATCCAGATATTTTTAACAACACACAAATACTGCCCATGGAATCCAAGCCTGAATTTTCAGAACCCTGTAATTAGTGAATCCAAAAATGCTCTTAGATTAATGAAGCAGAAGCTCAAAGGGATGTGTGATTATCTAAAATCTCAGGAAACAATTAAACCAGGTGGGACAATCAACTGAAAGGGTGTACCCCATGAAGAATAAAATAACTCAGCCAAGGAACACAAAAGCATTTAAACAGCTTCTAAAAAGGACAACAGCCTTACCTAAGAAAAAATTATTATGATGAAAAATCTACTGCACAGCTACATGGACTATCTCAAAGGTAAATTAGCCTCACTGAGAAAATACTGAACATTAGTTCTGCTTCTAAGTTTGCCTAGTTTCAGCTGCCAGCTATTTGATCTTGTTCAGTCTTTCTTTGCTAGACTGTGGTTTCAATTATGTGGCTACATTAATAAAAACTATGAAACTAGTAAAATGCTTTTAAGTGTAAACATTATACTATAAAACATCAAAAATCTGAATTTTCATTTTTATAAATGAAAGAATCAGGTTGAAGCAAAGTAGTATGTTTTCCAAATTGTACTATTTACCTTTCAATAGTCCTTTTTAAAAATTATTTTTCAACCCACAGTTTCCAAAGGCACCTAAGGCATCTAGGAAGCTTTATCATAAATGAATTATTTTGGCACAGAAATTCATTGCAATATTTTTCTAATTTTAAAAATTTGTATTTGTTGTATTTTTATTTTGAAATTCATTGTGTTTTCTATTTTTATCTTGGCTCCAGTTTCCTTAAATTTTAGGTAAGGGGTTTGAGATTAATTACTTTGGAAACAGTCTGTGAATATATCTCCATATTAAATGCTTTGTTGAAGACAAATTTCACTGAATAAAAATTTATTTCTTCTGTGCCACTTGTTCAAGTCTATTATATATAATTACTATTTTTTTCGTTTGAACTTTGTTTTCCTGGCAACTATTTATCCGAGAATTCTTAACATAATGTGCCAGCAACTTATGTAAACCCACAACCAATATGACTGCATATTTTTCATGTTAATTTGAATTTATCTTGGCATCTTATAATACCATCTAGTGCACTGGCAAACAAATATTGAATGACTTAACTTGGGATGTCCTCCAAATTTTGTTTCTTTTCAGTGGAAATTCCCTGCAAGCTATGTCTAACTTTTCAGACATTACAAAAATGATCAGAAGATTTTGCAGATGTTTAACATCTTGCATGTTACCACATATGTTAACAAGCATCTGATGTCGAGTCCTGTCAGACATACGTGGAAATAGAAAGCTGAAGGCAGAATCTGTATTTATTTGGAAGGGCATTTATCATGTCTCGGTATAACAAGAAGTTTATTTTCATTTAGTGTTTCAGTTTCCAGAAGAAGGCATAAGAAAGAAGCCCCTTTAGAGGTTTCTTTTGCAAAAGCCCTGCTGAAACAGCTGGTAAGATTTTTAGGTCGAAATGCAGTGAAATGACTAAAATAGCCTGGGGAAGATGACGTGCATTCTTGCCCTGCTCCCCTGCTCCCACACACGCTTATGTATGTATGCACACAGAGAATCTAAAAGATAAACTTTGCAGTAACTCTGCTTTTCTTTGCAGTAAGACCTTTCTGGATCCTAACTTTTTATGCATTAAATATGTGCAAAAACAGACCTACAAAACTTTTATTTATGTCTATGGAAAGCTAGTAGCACTGGGACTGGAGTGAATGCCCTCCTTTCCCACACATTAATAATAAATGCTGTGCAGCACAAGCCAGTCAGTTGTTTTTCAGTGTACTCCTGCTCCCAAAGCTGCTTCTGTATTTTATCCAAAACTTCTTTAAACTGAAAAACATTCCCTCCCCCACAGGAAACAAAGCAGATATGCTGATATATGCATATACAGGGATAAATACAAGCAACATGATAAACCTAATAAATTTATTACCTGATTCTGAAGGGAAAAGTAGGTGGTATGATATTTGCTGATATTCCTTTACAGATTTGAGTTTCTTCAGTCACTTCTCAGAAACCATGGTTTAATCATGTCTAACCTATGGAATCCAGGAAAAACTCCTAGCTTCCAAGTCTTAATGTGTGCCTCCCACACTCTGGTGTGGAGTCACAGGCAGAGGCCAGCTCATCCCTTCTATACCACCAGGAAAGTGTAGCAGCTGTGTTCTGCTGAAAGAAACCCAAGCATGCAGGCCAACAGCAAGCTCCTGGTGGGGTCCCTGTTCTGGAGACCTGAAGATTCACAATGCCACACCATGCCAGGGCACCTGGCTGAACAGGATGCTGCAGCACCCCAATAAATACTTGTGCCAGTTATGGTGTGGATAATACGCAGGAAGTTCTGAATGCCTCATCCCTGGAAGTGTTCAAAGCCAGGCTGGATGTGGCTTGGAGCAACCTGGGCTAGTGGAAGGTTCCCTGCCCATTGCAGAGGGGTTGGTATTACATGGTCTTTGAGGTCCTTCCAACACAAGCCATTCTGTGATTCTGTAATTCTAAGTGCAAACTTGGGATCTTTGTAGACACCAGAAAGCCCTGTAATCCACTCCTGATGGGTCTTGGAACAAGTGATCCTTGAGCTTCTCAGGCTGGGCTGGTTTTTGACACACCCTGTGAGAGAGCTGGAAGCAGCCAAGAAAAGCCACATGAGCGGATATTTAGCAAGCTGAAGGGAGGGAAGTCAGACTGTAATTTTGTACTCTCTTGGCAGCCCAGTCCTCTCTGGAGTGCTGTCCATAGTTTCTGAAATGTGTTTAATTTACCTTTTGTACAAGGGGTGTTGGAATATAGGGGAAGGGTGTTAGTTCTACGCCCTTGTATACCAGCACATGCACCACAGCACACTGCAGAGATGATGCTCTGTTCATCTAGCTCTGTATTTTGTCTCTAAATTGACCCTGATCACATTCTCAGTGGGTGTGTAACAAAAATGTCACCCAAATTTACCTTCTTATCAACTGCTTTCACTGAGCAGTTCAAAGGCTTAAGTGAGCTGTAGGTTGCAACTGGTCCAGTTCATCTCCATGATTTCTACCTTGTGTCCTGCAATGAAACTTAAGTTCCATAATAAATTCTGCACACTGTGAAAGTAGACTTCATTTCTTGTTTATTATTTTGCATCTTCCCCTAGAAAAGATGAAAACAACTACTGCTCATGCAGAATGAGCAGCCCTGACAGCAGATGGTTCTGACTATGCAGATTCCAGGCTTAAAGGTCTTTTAATAACAGGAACCTTTCCAGAGTAGCTTTACCTTAACACTAAAGACATGGACATACTGCACTCCTAGAATTCCACAGCCACATAACCCTACTCAGCCTTTACTAAAGAACAATTAGAAAAAAGGTCTGTAAAATCCACTTATTTCCCAATAGCAGACTGCTTCCAATGCACTTCCAGATGTCGAATTCCCCCTACATTCCCAATGCAGGAGCCAAATTCTTCAGTTTCTCTCTTTGACAATTTCCACTGTGCACAGGGACGTGTGATTACAAAAATCTGCAGTGGCTTAACTGAATATGAAAGGAGAACCAAGATAAAATAACATGGATTATTAACCATTAATTCAGGGAAAATGTAGGACTGTGATAAATGATGCCTAACCATGGATGTGTTTAAGTCATTGCTGAAACAGAGTTGCCTGCAGCAGAGAGGTAAAATAAGGAGGGATGAAGAAAGAACAGCATTGCAAGGCCATTTAATTAATATACTCCCATTATCACAGTTAATAAAGGCAAAGAGCAGTTATTTCAAAGTATCTCATTTTTATATTGCTGATTCCAGTATTTCTTGTACTGCTAAAAGCCTTGGTCTCTGGATGCGTAGGATTACGTCAGTTGTCATCCACTTCTCTCCCTAATGCAGGTTTTGAAAACAAAAACTTGAAGGAAACTCACTTAAAATCCTCAAAGCCAGGAGGCAAATAAACCCACTGGTTTTGGGTTTTTAATGCCATGAATTTCAGAAAATCTCCTGAGTGTTTTTCTTTTTTGGGTTTAATTATCTAAGTCAGAAATAATGGAAGAGAGGCTGTGTCAATGACCAAACCTGTGAGCCAGTTTAACAAGGAGTAAAATATTCATAACAGACACAGCTCTACACAAACAGAAACATACACAGGGAATAAAATACCTGCAAAAAGATGATCAGAAAGAGGATTTTGCAAGATTCAGGAAAGTAGAAAGCAAGCACTACAGTGGCATTTTTCAGTCCTGCATTTCCAGAGCTAACCACAAGCCAGAAACAAGGCACTCTTCCAGTGGAGCAGGTTTATTAGGATGCTGGAGAGAGCTGCTCTAACTCAGAGAGGCCATCATTAAACTGCTGCTATTCTACAGCTTCCACAAACATGAGTCAAATTAAACACAGATACAGGAGAAAATCAGCTCATTGGAATGGCACCTTTTAACTTTAAATTCCAGCTCCTCTAAACCTATCTTCTCTGAAAACTCTTCATGGCCTAGTTATTAAGTGTTTCTAAGACACCTGTCAATGCTGTTAAAAAAAATCTCAGAGAAACCTGATAGCAATTCTTTCTAACCTACCATCTCAGTTTTAATTTACACTTTAATTATGTTATGAGTAGCTCAGGACTAGCCAAGGCTGTATGTGAATTCACATAAATGGATGTGAACACCACAACCTAGCTGGGAAACACAATTCAGATGCAGTGATTTTATTTGACTGACTTCTGTTTTTCTATAATCCTGACCCCTGCAGTTATAAGGAATGTGTACTACCACAGATTTGTAAACACACAGCACAATGTGCTTTCTAATCCTAAGGATCAATATGGAAAAAGACTTGTAAACACTGTAAGAGAGACATGCAGGAGTGTATGCCCTGTCCCCACCGACCCTGCATGGGGGCAGAGCATCTCATTACTATCCCTTACTTGACCTGAAAGCCTCCATGGGAGAAGTGCTCAGAAAGACATACTCCAAAAGGTGGCACAAAGTTAGGGGGCTGTGGATGGCTCTCAATGGGATATCAGCATTAATCCTGGTCTCCTTTCTCTGTTCAAACAGCAAATTAATTGGCATACACACCCACTGAAGATGTTTATGGCATACTTTGCAGACTTGGCGTGGCCAAAGAGGTCATATTTTGAACCTGCAAATTACTCACACATTTTACATTTTAAATAAAACTGTAGATTTATTGTACAATAGTACAGCATGTGCCTTTTTAACCAAAAGCTCAGCATCACATAACACTTTAAATCTTCCATTAAACATACACAGTCCTACAACACAGCTCAGCTCGGAAAGCTACACAATAAATTAATTTATTGAGGGTCCTGGCTACGCTGTTCTTGAGGATGTTTACCTAGAGCAAGAACAGTGGCAGTGGTTCTGGTGCTGTAACATTTAATCACTTTTACCTGTTCTCAACACAGTAATAGCAAGCAGTCATCTAGAGCACAACAAACAGATCACTTAAGGGACACCACATTTAATTGCAAATGTATGACACAGTAGACCAGAGGATCTCACACACATCACACAGGTATGGATTAGAAACCTGTTATGAGGTCACTTTGATGTAGCATCTGCACTAACTATGTCACAGGAAGACTGGATGCATGACAGGCATCGCACCATGAAGAAGTGTCATTTGGATTGAAATTCTTAGGTTTGCAAGAGGCAGACCAGGGTGCTCTGTACAAATATACACTTGCCTTATTACATTAGTTTACACTCCTGTAGCCATTTGCCCATGTGACAGCAACATCTTGTTATAATTCATTTTTATAACATTTCCTTCAATTTTACCCAGTTCGATTACAAACAAGATCATTACTTACAGACACAGAACGTGTTCTGTGCTACATCTTGGCCTTTCAAATTGTCATAGACATCCAAGCTGGTGTAACCAGGCATCGTTTATGCATGCTCTTGTGCACAGCTAGCCACAAGGTGTTTTTAAGACACATTCGTATAAGATTCTTTATTTGCCACTGGGGTTTTTCATTGCAATGGAGATTCAAAGCTCATCACTACATAACAACTTACAATAAGTAAATTTCCTCTGAAATTTGGAGTTAAACACCTACAACCCAAATGAGCTGCAGGTTACATCACAAACTCTTCATCAGAGAGAGAAAGTTTATGCTTTTTTATTGCTGTTCAGTTTACCATTGTGTGTCAAACCTTAAGCCTGCTCCTTAAAAGGATAAAGTGGTATTTTTATTAAAGGATTTAAAATTCTCAGAAAACAGTATTTGCAGTAGATTTTTAAATACTCAAAGGAGGTAAATTTGGATCCTACACCTGAATATGTGATTTTTCACTTACAGCAGGAGTGTGATAGTACACTCTTGATTGGTTCCGAACGAGCATCAGCTAAAATAATATGCTAATCAAAACACAGAGAGTGGTATTAAAGAAACAGAGGAAGGAAATCTATATCAAATATCTGATCTTGAATTACAATAGACTAGCAATATATGTAAGCTTTCAAACAGACAGGTGCTTAGCTTATCTCAAGCAGCATACCAGGAGTCACTTCCGAAGAATTGTACCAAACTTGCACTTACTATGGTCCATCTGTATTCTCTGGCTCTGCAAATTTCACCCACCTTAGCCAAAATACTATAGCATGTTAATTAAAGTATAAAAAAACCAAAAAGGGACCAAAGAGAATTGTTTTAAATCAAAGTTGCTTTTTTTATCCTCTTCAACAATTTTCTGAAAATTTCACCACACTGAAAAAAAAAATCACTTATCTGTCTTGTTTCTAGTTTTAGATAAGACTAGTCAGCAGAACAAAGAACTTGAAACAAATCCATTCTTGACTTGCAACACTGAAAATACAGTCTCAGTAGACTTCTAGTTCATTGTCTAAACTGTAATATTTTGATAGCCTTCAGGGAAAAGATGAACTTTTAATTATCTAGACTGATCACTGATACAAGTAAAGATTGTTGAAAAGGTAATTATTTAATTTAAACAGACTTCACCTGAAATTTTTTTTTTTTGCTGTAAAACAAACACAAGCAGCATATAATAGAGATAGACTAGCTCTTCTTCTTCCACTCAGAATTTCTAATTTGTTTAACAAGTAATGAGAAATAATTAAAACCTGATCTTCAAACATCATCAACTGTTTAAGAAATAAAGCTCTGCTTTTTCCTGAATTCATTCTATGCCGTCTTTTATTAAAGAGTTTATACAGATTCTTTCTGCTTACTAAAATGAAGTCAGCTTGTGTTTCTTACATATTTAAATAGCTCCAACACCAGAGACATACCAAGTGTTATACTGAATTTTAATCCTTGTAAAACATTATTTCACCACACACTGTTATTATAAATCTTTTCAATAACATCCATTATAGAACTCAGTAAAGAGCACTGTCTACTACTATGCACTGTCAAATATTTCTGGCAGTATTGGTAATCGACTAGAGCATATTTCTTTTTTTAAATCAAGTGTTAACCTACATATTCTGAACTTGCAAATAATACACAACAGATTTTACTGTCATATAGGCTGCATATTCATTCATTTTTTCTGCTTTTTATAGAAGAGAAAGTTTTCTATAACAATATGAAAGAAAATTAATAACTTATTTATTTACCTAGGAGGCTAGTAGTTATTTGTAATCATATTAATCAAAAGATGACTGAAAATGTCAAAGTTAATTATTGTGAAGTGCACAAAATCTAGAATATAGGGAGTTTCCACAGTACATTATACTAAGTCAACATATAATAGATTAAAAGCTGTAAAGCCAAAATCCTCATTTAAAAATTTAGTGTTTCTGACATCATCTTCCACCATTCCATCAACTCTTCTTTTTCCTCTTCTTTTCTTTCAGACAGTGACTCCAGTTCAAAATCAACCTGATTAAGAGAAACAATCAAAAACATCAGTAAGACTTACAGATAGAGACTAGTTAGGCTTTTAAGAGTCATTTATTGAAAGAAGATGCTTAACACAAATATAGGGCTTAGAGAGGTGCCTTCTGGTTTCAGGCTGGGTTTATTCCAAAGTGTCTCAAAGCTGATTTAAATATGTGCAATACTAGTATATCAGTACAAAAACTTATCTAAAAATACACACAGGTGAGGAAAATTTCCTAAAGAAGCAGACATCTGTCCACGTGTATTTGACTTGACTAAGAAGGTACTCATTTGACAAATTTAATTAAAAATATGTCTCAATCAAAACCTCAACATCCCTTACTTTTATTGTTGTGCTATTAAAAGATATTCCATCATATTCCAATTGGCTATTCAGACATGTACCAATAACATGTTATCTCAATATTACCCTTCTCTGTGTCTTTTTATTATAAATAAGAATGCCAAGAGATTAAATGAGTTTACAGTGAGATTACTCTCAGTGGCTGGTGCATCAAGTGCTAGAGGAGTAATTTCCAGACTTTCTAAATTAGCATGTTCTGGAATATTCTGAAAAATCACCTCCTGCTTACACGTATACCACGAAGGAAAAAGAGACCTGTTAAATGTATAATAGATGATAAATGAACACACATGAGCACTTACCACAACAGCTGGGCTGAAGGGCACAGCCACTTTTTTAGTTATTGCTAGGTAGCCTGGTGCTGAGGCCGTAACTTTGTAATTTCCAGGCACAAGCAATCTCCAGTAATCACCATCCTTGGCTGTAGAGAAGAAGAAAAGAATCCAAATAAATATGTATAAGACTAATTACACAGCTAAGAAGAAAGGCTCATAAGTCAGTCTTTTATATTCCTGTCAGTGCTTTCTTTTTGACTGCCTGAAAGAAGGATTCTTCCTTCTTTCTTCCTTCATTTTTTCTTCAGTAAATGCTGTGTGTGAATATATATGTGTGTGTATATATATATATACACACACATACGGACAATATAGGATATTATTCCATTTTAGAAGCACCCCCAGCCAGTGTAAAGTCCCTGCTAAGTGTCTGAGATTCTGATGGCGATGTGATACAGATTTTTAATTTTTCTCAGTATTCTGATCATCCAAGTGTAAATAAATTTTCCTCTCATCAAATTTAAATAAATGGGACTACCTTTCTTATCTCTCAGAAAAATCTATAAACCATAATTTCCTAGAATATTGCATGTGTATCACCCTTAGAACATCATTTTCTACATGTTCCAGTATCCAGGTATTGTCAAGGGTTTTTTATTTGATTCAGAGAAACAAAGAAATCCACTCAGGATTTCAGGATTTCATTTCAAGCTTGATCCACTCGGGTGAAAGAAAGGTTCCTTCTACACTGTTACTACAGATTATCTTTTCCAGTCACAGAACCAAAATTCATCATCATCTTCTCTAGAAAGGACCCTATTGCATTTTTACAAAGACTCGGATCTTCCCTGGACCAGCAGCAGGCAATTATCTAATTTGTCACAGGCTAATAATTTGAATATCTCTGCCTCCAGAAAACATTGCAGAGGTATTCTAAAGTTTAGCTAGCAGTGCCATTTAGAAGATTTGGCCATGCTGTTTGTACTTGTCCCTTAAATGCTTTTTCACCACATCTGCAGTAACACAGTGTACAAAGGGAAATATTACTTAAATAGCTGCTATTTGAATGGTCAAAGAAATGTCAGTAATCAGTCCAGTTGTTCCCAGATTTTTCTCTTCACAAAAAAGAATGGAAAAAAAATACTGCTGTGGAACTACAGCAATTATCTATTCTAATCCCTGTCACTGGAACAAAGCAGAATTTCAACTCGTGAAAAAAGAAGCAGGAGAAAAGCCAAAGAATACTTCTCCCTCACTTTGACTGTGCTAATATTCAAGTACTTGTTTTTGTCCCTGTTTTGACAATACATGACTTTTAGTCTTATGCACACACAATGATGTGAAAAGATTTATGACTAAATGCAATTTTTGTATCATAGAAGCATGAGCTCCTCTCTCATATACTCTCTCATACCTCAAAATACCTCTTTGCACAGTTTATTCCCTTTTTATTATGCCTGAAAATTTATTTCCAGTCTCTATACATTTTGCCTTCTTGTTTACAGTGACAGAAGGTAACTAATATTTTCACAGACTGCTCTCCTGCTTGGCAGAAGTGCTGGCAATCTCTTTGCTGGTGATGTGCAAACACAAATCAGAGGTGACTGAATATTCTACCAGTCCTGTTCCACAGTATTCTGCATTTCTGTGACAGTATAGTGACGCATATAATGCAGAAAACGACCATAAAATAAGCTCATGCATAAAGCAGTGACATTTTCTTATTGTTTTTCCAATCAGTATCTTTTGCAAATCAAAAAAAGTCATTCAGGATAGGAGAGCATAGGTGTACAGGGAAGGCTGAAAGCTGGCACACTGTGCAAGCCACCTTCTGAACTCATTCCTAGAACAAAGCTCAACATCACTGAAGAGGTGACATGTCATTTTCTGTCAACACCAACCAACACAATGCTTTCATCCTTTACAATCACCTTTCTGAAATAACATCACGTAATTGTAAACAGCAGAGAGAATTCATCTTTGCTGAAGGAAGTTATGTAAATTGGAAATCTGTCAAGAATTTACATACCAAAAGGTATGACTGCATTGTGAAAAACATAACACTTTTGGACTAAAATTTAGCCTTCAAACTAAAAACAGCGCTGTTGACAGGGCTTTAAATCCTGTCAGAGTTGTGAAACACTCTTTGCTTCACAAATCAGAAGACAGACTAGAGCATTAATAACCAAGAGGGACCCAAACCAATTTACACCATACACCCATGAAGTAAAAAAACCAGCCTCAGCTACTCTTAGAGCAAAATATAAGTGAAAGATTCATGAAATCCTGTGGACAACAAGCTTTTTGAGGCACAGCGTACGGTCCTGCCTTCAAACTTTTGCTCCCTTAAAGCTGCAGTTAAAAAGTTGTGAAATGGCTCCAGGTTGCTAAGCCAAGGAGCAGCACTGCTGAGGTACCACACTCACCTGATGTAACATCATGGCTTATCCCCTCCACAGAAATTGTAGCATTTGCTATTGGATTGCCTTGAAGATCTTTAACAAACCCCTTCACTCCTCGATGAATCTAAAAGAAATAAGGTCACCAACAAACGGTAAATAAAAAATTCTTAAGAAAAGATGGCATTTTTTGGCAATGGAATGTCTATTGATATATCCAACAAACCATGCTATGAACCCCACAGTCTACAGGCTGTCTACTATCAATGATAAATATTAAATGTAATGGAACAGAAAATGAAGAGGAAAAATAATTCAGCAGGTAGTTATAACAGTAATGTAAAGTAACCCTCAGAAATACACAGCAAATCATAATACATGTAAAACATTGACTTGCAAATCTTTGTCATATTGGGGATTAATGAATGCACAGAAAAGCTTTGAAAGAACAGCCTACAGAAAACTTTTTTTTTTTTTTTAAGTTTCATCAACTGTAAGAATGTAGAGCTAATGACATAATTCCTTAAAGGTGAAGCATTAGCAAGGTAAATGCAGTCACTTGGACTTCAGTGGGCAATCCTTCTGTGAGATGCTTGAGCTTTCCATGGTGCATCCAAAACATCCAGATCTGTGAGCTGGGACCACAGACTCCCATTATACATGAAATTAAAAGACTGATATGATCTCAGTTTTATTTTGAGATATTGATGTTCCCCTTTATGAACCTGTATGGTGCATTCAGCTAGAGTTTAGTTCAGGTTCCTCTAATATACACTGTGGGAGAAGCCTTAGAGAAGCAGAAATTACATATTTGCACTGTCCTCAGCACCCCCAGGAGAGCTGGAGCATAGACCTGGTCATCTTATCCTGCAAGAAGATAAAAACCTATGCCAAACAGACCATCTGAACTTCAAGGATAAAGCCAGTAGCTCTGCAGGAGCAAAGGAAGTTGGCAAAATAGTATCTTATACATGAGCAATTTTGAAAATGCAGTGACAACATAGCTTTCCATGAGTCAGAGAAAATTAACCCCTGTGCAGAGGAGCTGAACAATTTGAGATGGATTCCACAGAGAATGGGTAAAAACCTGCAGGACAAGTACAGCTTTTTCCTCAGCCTACAGATAATGTTTTAGCAGAAGAGTATAACACTTCAAATATTCAAATATTTCAGATTTGTGGCTAACTGAAACATTTCCACATAATTAAGTCCTTAGAGAAATGAAAGTATTAATTGATCGGCTCTGCCAACAAAGTGTGTTTCTCATTTCACAATCTCAGGTGTGCATGATATCGGATTTACTTGTCATTTTTAACTACAATATTCAGGTTTCAGAAATTCTGTATGGTCTAATCCAGCTGCCCAGGTTCCTGTACATCCACAGAATGATCCATCTCTCTGAGCACACACACCAGCTCTGTGGGAGTCAATCATAGACTATGGAGATTTGTATTTTTTTTCATTGAGGAACCCAACCAAATAATTTAAACTAAATGTCTGCAACGGCTTAAGTATGCTGAGAAGGATTCTATACTGTAAATTCATCCTTCTTTTCCACTCTTCTTGTATTTATTTAGAAATATCACACAGGATTTACCACCACAGAAACAAATAAAAATCAAAGCAAGACATGGATCAATATGATATTTTGAATTAGATGTTCACAAAGTTTAGAAGCTTTATGCACAACAACTGGTTTTGCCATCCTCTGCTGTGTTACCTGCTCAATGTAATTTATAAGAGAGTTCTTGTTGTCCTCCCAGTAGCCCTTCAGAGTTTCTTCAGGTGGGAATTTTTCACAGCTAAGCTCCACTGTGATTTCAAAGCAGTTGCTGCTGAGGTAATTGAAATCCTGCATTCCTGCAATGCCAGAAAAGAGAGGTAGTGATGTATTTTGCATTACTCTGAAGTAAATAAGGGGGGACACATGCTGGGAGCATTAAGAAAGAACAGCTATAAATACAATTGATGTAGCTCTGCTCCATCTGCTTAATTTTGAATTCCGAAGCTTTAAATCAGAGAAACCAATAGGACAAATAATTCCATAATACATTTTCTTCCCAGGGAAAGTTTAGAAAAGCCTTGATAAATAGGCTGTATACTTCTACTTGATGCTGCACGTGACCTGTATACTTTTAGCTGACACATTTTTGGATGGCTGACATATAAATTACATTTTTTCTCATTGGGAAAGAAAATTATTTCAGATTACGGCTAAAATATTTCCATATGAAAAGAAAAAAACCAACCAAAAAAAGATGCGCACCTTATAAGCCAAGAAGAATGACAATTAATTATAAGGCAAATAAACTTGAAACAGAATAAAAACTTGATGGAGAACGTGCATTATTTTACATTTCTGAGCCCCTCCTCTTGCTACATGGGTATATTGACTATTTGCTTAAATTGATCAACCAAAATCCAAGGAGATTTCCAGTTTTGTAACTGCCCAGAGAGCTGATTTCCCATGCCAAAGAGAGCCCTGAGGACAGCACACAGACTGAGTCAGGTGGCATTTTGCCAACACACTAGGGTAAAGAGGCTCTTTTCTGCCAACCAGAAAAAAGAATCCCAACTACTGACAGGCACAGGGATTTTTCTGGGAGCTAAAAGAACCTTTTTATTTTTAACCCTCCCCCCTTTTTTTTTTTTTTTAAGAAAAATGAGGACACAGAAGGCAAAGGCTCCTGGGAGGGATGGCTCTGATGTTCCAGCAGGCAGAACTCTTAGATGGGCCATTCAGTAATATTCAGCCAGAGAGCAGTGGAGTCATGAGTAAAATCCTGACAGCAGTGCTGACTATCATGCATGTGGTCTGGACACTAGATAATGCTGCTTTTGTTGATTTTTGTACTTCTTCTAAAAGAAAGAAAGAATGCATGAAGCGGAGAACAGGCAGCTGAAGGGCACGATGTAATTTTTCTGTGGTGACAGTAATTCTCGACCATTACTGTTCCAATTCTCAGTAAATTTCTCTTTCCTCCCAAAGTATTACTCAGGGATGCCCTAGTTTCTCAAGATCAGAATAAAGAAGCAATATATTTTCCAGTTTTGTGAACAATGTTCATATCCTATAGTTTGTTTCCCAAGGCCTGGCCTTGTCCAAGGTTTATGTGTTGCTCCTGAAAAAATTAATCTTTTCTATCTCTGGGGCAGAGAGTGGGATGAAGCAGGCCAAGATCTAAACTATGGCCTACCATATATGTAGTCTGGAGTGCATTGGGCTGTGCACTCTTTACCTCCCAGTGGTCATTAGGTGCAATAGGCAAGAAACCAAAACATTTCTAAAGATTTATTCAATATTGCAGCAACTTCACTGCCACGGGTCAAGTCCTCCAAGTGCCCTAGCCATGGCATGTATCACATGCATGCACATGACCACGCTCCCAAAACCTCTCACTGTGACAAAGTGCAGCACTAACTTTCTCACACTTGAACAGGAACTGCTCTCTGAAGATCAGAAAGGCTTAGATACCTCAGATATAACTGGGATTCAGCAATGAATGCCCTTTATTGCTGACCATGAGTAGGACTTTGAAACTGAGAACACAAAAACTTCTCTGTTGCACTACACCAATGACTGAGGGACTATAGTGTCTTTATGTTATTGCTTACAAAAGTAAGCTTAGAATATGGGAAAAAATACTGATTTCTTCAGGTTCTAATGAAGGATCACCAAGCTTCATAAATAAAGTGGAATGCAGGGTGTGCCTCTGGCCTCCAGGCATCAGAATTACTTAAGACTTTGAACTGCAAGCTACAGCACTAAGATAGTTCAGCTTCTTCACATAGAAAAGACAGTAACCTTTAGTAGGACAGGATGTACTTGAATGGGGAGAACATGAATGCCTCCTACATTAGTGTTTAGTGAAATCCTAAAGAAAACCTAACACTGCTTCCAAAACTGGTAATCCAAGTTAGGAATTAGTTGAGTGCCAAGGGTGATTTGAGAGTATCTGAAAATTTAAAAAAGACACTTAAACAATAGCCTAATAGTACAGCAATGTAAGCTTCTTTGAAAAGCTATTTTTGTAATGACATGAATCTGATTAGACTCAGGTGACTTTGTAATGACAGAAAAAGCAGAACAGGCATGTGGCTAGGTAGTAATTGATTACTATCTGTTCTTCTCACGTATGATTCCAGATAGGTACTCCACACAAAAGGTATGTTAAAAAGTTATTAAGGATGTTGAAAAGTTGTACAGTCAGCAGCTAAGGAAATGCCAAAAATTAAAGCTGTTTGTGCAAATTTAGTTTGGCTTTCTTGTGCATGAATAAAATCATTAATTACATGCTGATAGAGAGAAGGCCTCCAGTAAAAGCAACATGGTTTTTATGTACAAACTTGTTTCTCCCCAGAGTCTGATGGCTAAAAGAGCCATTCCTGAACACAGAAGAATGACCACTTTGCTTGCTGTCTCTGAAAAACCTACATGGATCAACTAATTACAGATGACAACTACTATAAATGTAACAGCATCATGGCCTCAGACTCAGCACTAGGTGCTCTTGGGGGAACTTTTCTCTGTACCCCTGCTCTATAGAAGGAAGTAACTACCCAACAGTAATGTTGAGGAAAATCTCACAAAAAGTATAATTAAGAGAGAGAAGCAAAAGTCAAATATTCCTCTACATCATCCACTCTCTCCACCCAAAAAGCCAGAAAGGGGAATTGCCACCTTGCATGAGGTGGGTGAGGAAAACCTGAGGTCAGATGAAAGGGAAGGACAGAGCATGAATGCAATGGAGGGTTCCTCCTTCCTTCCAGTTAGAGCCAAGGACTGTTACTACATGTCTCTGCCACAGATGTTCAGCCTTCCCAGTGGAAGTATCCAGGTGTTCAGAAAGACATGAAAAGCAACCCACAGCCACATGAGGGCCATCCATACCTCAGCCCTGCAGACCAAAGAGCCAGTGAAGATGGCTGCTGGTCCAACTGTCTTTTACAGAAGGTACAAGTCCCTCAGGATCAATTATATGGGCAAAGAATCAGTGTTGCACAACTGGGACACCATAAGCTCTGTGGAGCAACAGCGCCTATAGTAATTCATTAGAATGAAAAATCATCCTTTCCTAGGTCAGAACTGTTGCTCTGATAAGGTACTGTCAAAGGCCAAACCCAGGAGATGACCAGGAACAAAGACAGAAAATGGGCAGCAGGAGTGGATACTGGAGCTGTGTTTGGTGCAGAAAGGAATCCTTAGTAGAAGAGTGAGAAAGGAAGGGAAAAGGGGAAAGTGGGGGACAAAAGCCCAAAGGAACCCAAGCGTGCAAAGGTAGAGAAGTATCACCTTAGCTCCAACAGGAGCAGATGCAATGGAGACAAGGCCTTCAGAGTTTCTTTTGATATATTCCTAACTCTGGTAAGGATGTACACTGGAATACTTTAATAATATGGCTTTTCAGCAGTTTATGCTGCTGCTAATTTTGAGTTCATTACCATATGGACAGCAAAAGATCATTGATACTATCAATAACTTAAATGCCACATTTTGGTTTTCAGATGGAACTTTTTGTATTAAAACTTCCCAGAAAATTTTCATTTGAACTGAGCAGTGTTTAGTTATTTTCCTTAGCACTAGACATAGAAAGAGCCGAACTGTTCTCACTGAATTATATTTGGTTTTTTTAAGTCAGCAAACACTACCACAGAGGTTTTGTTCAAAAGTTACAGCTTGCCAGCTGATTTCTACACTTGAAGAAAAAAAACAAATCAGTAACAGATTCTATCTGTATGGTCCAAATTGTATTGTTATCTATTTTTTATTAGCTGCACCATATTAGGATGATAGATCCTGCTTAGCACTAGGACTCCTGCCTATTAATGTCTACATAAATATGAGAAAAAACAAGGCCACGCTTCGGGATTAGAAGTCTAACTTAAAATAAGATCCCAAAAGAGGAAATCAAACTTTCCAAAAACTTCTTCCAATGGAAAAATGTGTCTTTGCCATATGCTGTTTAATCAGAATCAAAGCATTTCATTAAAACAATGGAAAAACTGCTTTTCATAGCATTTTCTTAAGGAAAAATAAGCTGAAGTTAAATATATCCACACTTTTATAGCTAATATTTAATATTTCATTAAGATAAAATTTAACTGAATTGAAACAAATTTTAACTAGTAAACTTTTCAATATTTTGATTATATTAGATTTTTTTTCAGCTTTTGCAAACTTCAGTTTTCAAGGGCGTTTTAATGGTCCCAATTCAAAGTCTGAAAAGCCTCACACAAAGAGATATATTGGGGTTTTAGTTACATTCAAAAATTTCAATATTTTACTTCACTCTTAGCCCCTGGTGATCAGTGGCTCTGTGAGCACTACCAGTCATTGTTCTGTTTCTAATTTTGTCACAGGAGCTTAAATATTTTCTTCTTTTAGTACCACCTTTACTGTAAGAGAAGCAGAGTTAGGCTACCACTTAGGCTGTCTAACGCTTTGAGAGACTCCTATTGACTTCAGGTAAAAATTTAAAATTCATTCAGAGAATGTAACTGAATATCAAGAGAAAAGCAAATAATAAAACAGTTAGGTGTGTTCAAAGTTATCCAGCATAAAGCAGCAAAGCCAAAGCACAGGCAAATCACTCCAACACAAGCGGGCTCAGAAATCTTCAGTTCAGTTTTCATTCCAAGTTTAGCAGAGGCAGAACACTCTAAGATTTAGATATCCCAAGACCTCTTTGGCTCAGTTTACAAAGACATAAAAACTCTTAATAGAAAGGAATAAAACGTCTCATTTGAATTAAATGTCTCGTTTCAGGCTACTCTTCTGGACTTCTGGAAAATTAGTCTGGACAATCCATAGTAGCTCTGCTGTTCCTCTTAGCACAGAAGGCTCTACCAAAGTCTAGGGAAACAGCACCTGGGCAGGAATCGGGCACCAACCAAGCAACAAATGGAGATGCAAATGCAAGTGTCTTCATGGCTGGTTTTGTTCCCATTAAAATCCAAAGCCAAACTCCTATTTTCTATAACACTGCAAGATCAGGCAACCAGGCTTCCCTGCTTCCTTCAGCTTGGATGTCTTTGTTATTGAGGGTCAAAGGAGCCATCAGCAGCCTGCTGTAATGAGGGTTTGTTAGGGGATTTTTCACTTTTTCTTAACCCCTCCCCTCAAACTCTCTTAATATTTCATAACAGCAGAGCTGTCACTTGCCAACTCTAGAACTATTAAATTTGCCATGATCTGGAGCCTGAAGAAACGCTGTAGAAGAATCAATAAAAAGGAGTATTTTAATAGTGATCACAGTGGGCTTTATCAGATTTTATAGATGTACTGTGGTGAGTGATCAGCCTTTGACTTAGCCTTAACCAGACCAGAAGCTGTGGATACCATAACTCATGGACTCCCCTGGGGTGGGCTCACCTCCTGGGACACTGTACCATGCACCACCATTGGTTGTTCCATCCACAAAGCTGCTGTCATCGTCGTTTTTACGACACGGTGGTCTGTTTGGGTCAGACATAGCAGGGTTAAAAGAAGAATAACTGCGAGCCAGGCTTTGAAAAATAGCATCATCAGGGCAGGAGCTGTACTCATGAGCACTGCCTAGGGAAGAAAAAAGTACCAGGAACAGGGATTATTAAAAGGGCAGTCACAGTGACTAGGTTCACAACTTAGATCCCAGCACTGCACAGGAGACCTGTGCCTGAAAATACTATGTGCACAGGTAGAGCATCACAATTTATTATGGTATTATCTTTTTAAGGTTAACATTTCCTCATTACTTCATCAATTATTGCCCTATCATTGAAGTGGCTAATAACAACAGTCTCAATATTTATGAAAATTCTACCTTAAAAGTGCACCACAAAACCTAAGCTCTTCTAGGCCTTAGATATTTATTTAAAAGAACACACAGTTCAAAAACACAGATGTCTCCCTAAAGACTTTTATAGTCAGATATTAGAAGGATTTGCAATTAAACTGTGATAAAGTCAACTGAAAGAAGATAATCACAAACAATACAATTTCATGAAACTTCAGCCATGTGTTCATCCCATAGTAGCAGACAAAAAAAACAACTAATATTGCTGTATACTTTATGATAACATCTATGCCACAATGTGATCCTTTTTAAAAGGGTCCAATACTGAAAAAAGCAACAGTGATAGTTGTTTCTGTCAGCACACTACTGCTTTCAGTAATGCATTTTTACAGGTGCAAAAAACCTTAACCTAGACACATCTTTCTCACTTCATTTAACAGGGTACAAACAGTCCCAGATAACTTAAGAGCTAAGTTGCCTTGATTAATATATCTGAGGGACTGTGATTCCCTCAGATATTACATAATTTTTGTCATGTAAATCTACTGAAACAAACTATCATCTTCAAAACTAGAAAATCTGGTCTTACAGTGACTAGCTTTAAATACGTGATTAGCATGATAAAATAAATCATTACAATGCAATGACTATAAATAACATTTATAATTTTTTTTCAATTTTTATATGGTTTTGCAGTGTTTTATGGGTTTTTTTGCAAGGTTTATAAAGTGGATCTTAGCTAGCAGTGAAATAAGTATAGAATTAAATTTCTATCTCCTACTATTTCATGGTAACTTCTATTTACATACCACTCCGGGTCTCATCATAAGGATAGTTTGCAACAAGGTCTCCTCCATGAAGATTGGCAGAGAGCACAAAGGGAATATCCATAATCCAGTGAATGACACCTTTCGTTTCAGGAGCAAGCTACAAGAAAATAGCGTTACCAGCAGTTGCAAATCAATAATCCAATGTAGAAACATTCAACTAAATACAGTGGGCTTTATCATTACCACATACACTGTGCAAGACAATTAAGTGAGCAGCAATTTTATTCTGACTTCAGAGAAAATTAAATCAGTCCTTACATTAGGTTTATAATTAATTAAGTGGATTAATATAAATCCAAAACTGGTGTCAACTATCTCAGATTAAGACTACAAAAGAAGCAGTCTCAATCTTTTACTTCTTCCCATTATGGATAAAAAAGCCTACCCAATTTTAAACAAAGGAAAATAAAAAATATTAAAAATAAATGTTGGTGCAGTCTTTTCTCTGCATGGAAAGTAAAATGACTTTAATAATATTTTGAATTTGAAGACAGAACACAGCTATTAAGGCCACAGTCCTATGGGATTGCAGTCACAACACTGGATATTCCAGAAGTGTCTCCGGGGGTAAACACAAGAAGATAAAAATCCCTCCAGATATACAGATGCATATTAAAGGCATAAACTTAACAAAAATGCATGTGTTGTATGTGAGAATAGCTATCTAGCTACCAATATAATTAAGCACAATACACAGATGAATTACTGGCAATGGTAAAAATGCAGATTATTTGGAAAACCAGCTTAAAATCAAGGGAGAAGGCTATACAAAAAAATAAATTCTTTTGACTGACGAATTGTCTAAGGATTAAGATGGATCAAAAGAGTTTACTACAGCAATCCATTTTGAGGAAAAACTTCAAGAAGCATCAGACGGATAAATTTAACAAAATGAACAAAATATTCAGAACATGAACAATAAGGGCCATACCCACAGCTCTTAGGGGTTTGCTTACATAAAAGGGAAGAGATGGGCATGTCAGTGACCTGACATTCAGCCCCTACTTACCTTGGGATTCTGGTCCACAGCTTTTTTCATGTTCTTCAGAAGATGGTTGTTCGGGCCACCTTCTTTCTCATTAACGTAAACTATTCTATCAAGATCGGGAAAGTTTCGGTTTAGATCTATCCCTTGGGCATTGCTCCGACCAACAAACCAGTCCTTAAGTTCACCAGGCTAAATGAGGAGAGGGAACACAAAGAGAAGGGAGATGAGTAGATTCAGGAGATTACATATCAAGATTCACATGGGTATATTTACTTCCCATATGCTTGAGAATAAGAAGGGAACATGTGGGGGGAAAAACTCCTGAGGCACCAAGAGCTGAGTCAATCACCCTTATTCCTTGCTAGAGCTATGTGGGGACAAAACCCACCTCTATTTCCTGAGGGTCTTGCAGGACAGGCACACTTGGACTAAGGATGAGTAAAATTACCAGCAGTATCAGATTTTTCAGTGCCAGTGGTGTCTCTACCCAAGACTTGGCTTTTCCCCATTGCCTCATGCCCTGACTGTGAATTACAGATCTCACTGTGAGAGTCACAGCACCTGTAGATTCCTCTGGAAGCCAAAGGAATGTTTGCATTTGTTTCAAGTTCCTCTAAATAACTTCAGGGTAAAGAAGGAACTTAATCTGTACTTGAGTCTTTTATTGTGTCTGTCAGCCTTGTTCACTGAAATGGTAGCAGTGAGAATTTTTGCAAAATTATTTCTTTAAACTGATTCTCTAAAATAAGTTTTGGATTTCATTGAGGAAATGCCTTCAGAATGCAGAGTTTTCCCTAGCTTCTTTCTGTAAGCTTTCAGTACTCTTTGATGTAGGTTAAATTTGGTTACTGGTTTTAATCTTGGGGTATACTGAATCTACTGTCATACTCTGTGTACAGGATCAAGATATTCTAAATTAGAACAGCAGTTCTAAATGGAATCTTATTATAAATCATATTTAAATTTTAAGGCAACCATATAAAAGCAGGTGTACTTTGGCTAAGGAGCAACAGTTTCAAATAATATTCCAGAACCTTTACATTCAGAGATTTCAAAGAAGTAAAATGCCACACCAATCTGAGGACAGCTTCTGCTTCACTGCCACGAGAGGGAGATGTACGACCAAGTATAAAGTCTGTGCATATTTTTAAAGATTTCATGAAAATCAGTTTAATAAACATCTTAATAAGGTTTGACTTATTTAATCATAAATAGCGACATGAGAACTTTCAACATTTCAATATTAATTTAAAAAACAAATATACCTTGTAAGCAAGGAAATTCTTATTTTTATTTATACAAAATACACACCAGAATCTGTATAATAGGGTTACTATTTGACTTCCATTTGCTAGTTATGCATTAATGCATTATATATTTCTTGACTGAGACATCACCTGAAAATGCATACTAAATTCTCTTGACTAATACCTTGTTTAAAGTACCTCATGCATGAACTTAAGAATCAAAGTTATTCATATTAAAATGATAGCTCATAATGTTTGTTGTTTTCGGCCCAAGCTCTTGTGAACATGAATAATTTTTTAAAGTGTATTTGCATAGGAATATCCTTACAGAAAACAAACTTTCCCCTTTCTAGCACTTTTGAAACATATAATTTATTACATGTTTAGGAAGTTACATATTTAATAAGCAGTTCAGCCAGTGAACTTATATGCATTAAACATAAACATAATCACATTTTAAAATCACAGGAGAGAAGGCTACTTGTTGAAAAGTCACGCATAAAATCCTCCTTGCTAAACATAACAAGCTTACTCTAGTATTAGGAAATACTTTGGTTTTGTTGTTCCATTGAACAATTGCCACCAGGAGTCCATGTATCTGTAAAACTGCTAGCCCAAGAGCCATTATGATAAAGCTGACAGACACTGGTAGCTGTTCTTGTACACACAGCCTTACAAACCTGGGATGCTGCCTTCTCAAAGCCATCTGGGTTCAAGGATGGCATGATATGGATCCGTGTGCTATGGATCAAGTTGATAATAGTATCATTGCCCTTCTGGTATTCATTACACAGGTACTGTGCCAAGAAGATGAGTAACTCCCTTCCAACAGCTTCATTCCCATGCATATTCCCAACATACTTAAACTCGGGCTCTCCTGCAAGAAAAAGGAAGAACATGTCTTAGAACAACATAACAAAATCACCCATGGACTGGGTCACACAGCACACCTGAGATGTGGGTATGACTATTACTACCACTGGGCATGGTACTCCCAGGAAGCTTCAAACCTCCTTCAGTAAAAAGGATTTAAGGCTTTTTCTCAACTCTGGCTTAACAAATGCTAATTAATACTCAGCTGTTTGCCAAAGGCAGAGCAAGGCGAACAGAGGACAGCAGAGTGTGCCAAAATAAATGCTAAGCACCAACATTAACATTTATACTGTTGAGATGTAATGCAGTTGATACTATATCTAATGCATCAATACCATAAAAGTGTGTCTTGATTACATAGTTTCAAAATATATAAATTGACACTAACAGAGCTTCTTATCTTAACTGTTCTCTCCAAGATTAGGTTAAGCTTATTCTACTTCACATGCATTAAACTGCAATTCCTTCATGAAAGCAATGCCAGCACCAGCTGCTGATCACAGTGACCAAAAAATCTTACTCAGCAGGTGTTTTGGATATTCAGCTCAGACTTTTTGGGCCAAGTGCAACAACCTAACTCATAAAATCAATAATTTCCATTTAACATTCTAATAAACAGAATTAACTATATGCTTAAATATTCCATATATATAATCTATATTGAATATTTATGTGTATAGTTAATGTAAATTTTATACATATTACATAGCCATACAATATACATATTAAATGTGTAACATGGATTCAATAGATATTCTCTGTATAAAAAAGCCATCCAATATTCTCAACTGCTAAGTAGTCTTATTCTCATTACCACAGACATTAAAACCACACAACATATGTCTTATGGAGCAGTGAAATATTTACCTTTTAAAAGACTACATTTTGGGCCCCCATTCCAGAGAGGTTTTAGTGTACATGTAAATAACTGAACAAGATCAAGAGGGATATCCTGGAACTAAAATGAGGAATATGCTATTTTCTAGGCTGAAGCTCCTTTTCCCTTGTGCTTTTCATTTTAAAATGTAGTTCTGTTGTATCTGCTTTAATCAAACATTCAGTTAATTATAGGGTCTGGATAGTCTTCAACCACACTTTGTGATAGCCTTTAGCACTATTAAAGGGGCAAATTCAAGCCAAGAAAAATGTTACACAAACAAGAGCTAAGTAATTGCTAATCAAGCATGCAGCCATATCTACTTACGACCCTTCAGTCTGTGCTTGTTAACCTTAATCCAGTGATAAGATGCTAGCACACACAGTGCTATTAATACTATGGCTTTCTTTCCTTCCAGCTAATTTGGTTTTTAAATATGGATTCATCCCTGAAATGTTTTGCTAGACAGCTTTAAAAGTTTCCTAATTTGAGTGAAAACAGTTTCATTTTATTAGACAGACAGAATGCCATTACTGCGACTAAACCCCTCCATTTCCTCTTTTGGCATTGAGATCCTACTTATTGTTTCTTTCTATCTGCTAATACCAGGGAATGCAAGAGATTTAATCATCAAGAGTAAGCAGACCATGCAATCAACCTGATCCCATGAAAACAGATGGATGCTATATAATGAAATAGGCAGCACTGCACATCACACGTACTCAGAATACTCCCACACATGTACATTGGCATGTTACTTGTGGGGAAAATGCTTCACAAGCTGACAGGCAAAATTGTTACTCCCATAAATACGGACACAGCTGCATTTTGCACCTGTGCTTTTCCCTAGGACACACCTAAGGAAGCTTAAAGGAGAAACATTTTCTTCTGATTTCCAGACCTGTGCATTAATCCCCCACCTTTCTCACCCACTTGAATTTTATAGGCCTGGTTCAAATGAGTAAAGAGAAATATATGTTTCCCATAGGGCATTACGTGGCCTTTCCCACAAGCAATTCTTAACAGTGTTAAGAATTAACACTGTTGAATAGTGTTCTAACACTGTTGAAGTGTTAGAAGGGTTCATGGAAACAGTCACACAGGCTCCACAGTGAGCCAAGAGAACAGCTCTGTATCTTCAGTAGTCATGACCCATCCCAAATAAGCCAGGAAGAGGTACCAAGTCACTGGAAACATAGAAAGTGTTTCCTATGAAAAGTGAGTGAAGAGGGCAGCCCCACTTTCCTCAGGTCAAATACACCAATCATCGTGTCACGGAGGGCTTGGTCAGGAGAGCAGGACTTCCCAACACCACAAACAAGGGAGGGACTTTCAGTGAAAGGGAACAATGACAGTTTCTGGAGTGATAAAGAAAAATTACACAACTCATAACACAAAATGTGAAACCAGTATTCAAAGAAAGGAGTTGTCAGCACAACTCCTAAGTTTTGCTAGCAAATCAAGAGTTAAAGATTAGTTAAAGTATCCAAAAGCAAATGTAAAAATAATGAAAAGGAAAAGATAACAGAAAGCTGAATAACAGCCCTGCTTCAAAATGTAAATTCTGTCTTTATATTTTATCTCCTTTAGGCATTTTCCCAGTCTCTGAAGCAAAGAGACCCATTTCCTATCCATCCTCTGGCAGAGATCAATGATGCCTGGTCCACACCTCTGTCAGCTCCCAGCCCTACCTCTTTCTTAATTCTAGACACAGTGACCAAAGAAATACTGGGTTTCTTCTCAATATAAGTACTGAATTTCATACTGTATCCAAAAATCTTAGGAAAACTCATCCAGTTCATGAGTGCCATGCAGCCAGCATTCCACGCCCACTGCTGCACCAGAAAGAACCAGCTGCTGCTGCTGCTCCTCCCCTGCATGGGCTGACAGACACCTCAAAAGCCAAGGGTGCCAGCTATCAGGTCATTCAATTTTAGCACTTCATGGTTTCCCTGGTTTAGTCACAGAATATGTCCTGCCACACCATCTGTACAAGTTTCAGCCTCCTCTGGAAAACAGCCCAGCCCATGGAGAAAACAGCCTCGGGGTCACCTGTTGCCAGCACGCTGCTTAGCTAGAGGAATAACTGCTCTTCCCATTAATCCTTCATGAGCCATTTCATGCAGACCTCAATCACCCTTGGTAAGGTTCCATAACTGCAATTGCCTCACAGAATTTGTAATTTTTTTAAATTAAAAGATTCTGCAAGTGTCAATTTGATGAAGAACTTTTAAATAGTGTCTTTAAACCAGTACAAAAACTTCTCTTCCACTGCAGAACTGGAAGTGGCTTTAAAGAAGAAGCTTGAAGAAAAAATAACTGCCTTTTCTCATTTATTTGACCCCCACAGAAAAAAGTAAGATTGTTTTCATGGATTCCCAGGGTCTAAGATAAAATAAACACAAAGGAACATTTACATTGTCTGAATATTTTAAATTCTTCTTTAATGAACTTTATTAATTTTCTGATGATATATCTTGACAAACAATAGCATATCTTGCAAACAATGTATGTATGGCATTTATAAATGCTTACACCTAATTTCAGCTCAGATATAGAGGTTTGTGATAAGGAATCAATAAGTGAATTCTGACATAAGAAATGAAATGCACCAATCAAGTTTATAAATATCTTAGTAATTCTGGTGAAACCTGTGCCATCATATGATTATGGCTTTTAGAAGGCTTTTACATCCCTCTTAGATAGGCTGTGTGTGGTACATTCATTACAACCTGATAAACCATTGAGGAAAAAAGTATTTTAAAATGTCATGCTTTTCTGGTGCCAGGCAAACATTGTGAATGTCACCATTTGCCTCTGCAGTTACATGTCAGCAAAGGTCTTCCCCAGTTTCCTAGGAACAGCTTGTTCATCATTAATACCAGACAGGTCATCCAATTAACAGTGACTAACCACTGCCATTTTCAAGTCAGGCTCTATTTGTACAATAAAGACAGTAATTTTCTAAAACATAGGGACAAGAAGTTTACCCCCTACTAATTATATATCCTATGAGTCAAGGCAACATCATGGCACTAGCCATGGTCTTATGTCAAGCAGTTAACCTTAAAATGTATAATATTTCACTTGTGGAACTGAAAGCCATATGGGAGGAAAACAATTAAGTCCTGGGAAGTTTAAGTACTAAAGGAACTCTTTTGCAAATCAGCCTCAAATATCCTTTAAAAATTTGAGTCCTTCTGCTGTCCTGTATTTCTTATGGAAAAGCCAACAACATTCCTGAAATAACAAATTTAGTGTTTCTGATTACTTACAGTTGCTTGTCACTTTTAATATGGCAACCAGCAAACTTCTCTTGCTAGTAAATGGCAGAAAAAAAATGAGAACGTTGCTGGCAAGAAATTCATTCATTAAATGTTACTGAAGACTTTTTTTACACACCAAATTTTTATTAGTATTTCAAAGAGAAAAAAAATCTGGAGATCAACTACATGGAAAACCAAAGATTATAAAATGGGCTTCTCCTTCAAATGTGAGAAAAAAAAGAGAGTAAAAGAATAAATGAAGATGCAAGATAGAAAAGTGAACAAATTATAAAATTTACATTTCTAATACCCTGTAAACAAAATGTCTTGAACCTGTCTCATAGCAGCATTTTAATGGAAATGTTGATCTCCACAATTTCTAGAGAAAATTGCATTGAAAGGGAGAGCCACAATGCAAGTTTAAGTTTCTAAATCACTGGATAGGCCTTACGTAAATTTATGACAACATTTACTAAGATGGTAGCATCGGTCTAAACTTGCTGAACAAGAAACTACTGGAAGTTTCACAGGTGGCTCGCATGAAAGCAGAAACAGGTCAACAGGCAACACCAAAGGTGTTCAGAAAAACTAGTATTTCCCTTTGTTGCCATTAAGTGCTGGAAAATACACTGGAAGAAAACAAGATGAAAAGAAAATCAAGGATCTTTTGGTAACCTCCTGCTTTAAAAAAACCACATGCACTTTTAAAAGCTATAATTTAAAATCAGTTTCAAGCTCTTTCTGGAAATTTTCATAATGACTTGAACACTACTGCTTAAAATCAGAGTTAACAATAAAATCTGTATAACACATTGAAGTTGGAGTGAAAGCTCACAAGCAGCAGCTGTTTCTCCTGGCCTTGACATGTACAGATCAAGATGTGATCTCCATTCTACTGAGCACAAAGCCTGTGAGTTGGGCTTCAAACTAGGATCTTACGTGTGCTTGCATTGGAAATTAAATTCTCCAGACAGATTACCTCATGCCCAAGACAGCTATTTCCACCACAGAAGTTCTGCATGACTCAGAGCTTTCTCCAGGTTTCCAACAGCCCACTCTCACCCCGGCAGCTACAGGACCTGGCACAGCCTCCCACATCAAGTGGGCAAAGCATCTGCTCAGCTCCTGCAGTCCCCACCCACAGCCCTTTGCTGGCATATCCCTGAGATCTTTCCACAGTAGGCTGCACTTACACTGAAGTGTTGCACAATGCAGCACTGCATCCAGCATTTTGGGAAAAGCCCACCTGCTTTAACACAGAACACAACAATTTTTGCCTACTAGATTGGTGTTACTGTGCACAAACTGATGGTTCTACCCAATACAGGTGGTGATGATTCTTTAAATCATAAATCACTTGTAAAGCAAAACAAGTTTATTTATTTAATCATACACTTTTAACTTAATAAGAAACACAAATATGATATGCAAAAACCCCTCATTTTGTGTAAATGTGTTAAAAAGGCCTCTCAAGTTCAAAGCAGATTTTAAAAACCATCAGAATTTTAGAAGCAACAAATAACCTTCTATATATACATCTGGATTAACCAAATTAGTTTTGTAACAGATTGCATTTCTTCTGCCCTAAGAAAACTAAACAGGACTTGGCATTTACAGAATTCCTTAGTGTTACAGCAGCACGTACTGTTAGCTCAGCACTGAAGATGAGGCTCCTAAGAAACCAAATACAAAATTGGTTTTCACCCTTATAAATCTGTGAACCACCTTTACCAGTCTGTGGCAAAGCACAAAACAGGTTTTTTCTGACTACCAATTTCTGCTCTCACTGCTAGGAAAAAACACAGGCCAGGATGTACCCTGGCATTCTTTGTGAATGACACTGGCACTACAAAGATGTCATGAATAACTCTGTCTGCTGTGATGCTGGCTCTGGGATGTAATGGATTCATCTCTTCCACTGTGCTCAGTAGAAGAGGAGGATTTTCCATTTATAACAAGTGAATTTTCACTTCAAAAGCACTCAGTGTATCACTCAAGTTTTGGTTGGCAGATAGAGCAAAGACTTTTTTTTTTTTATTTTCAGTCCATCAATTTATCATCGAAATAAACCCAGTTATGAGCAAGTTGATACATAATTTAGACTTGTATTCATGATGGTACCTCATCAAGTTCACTTTAACAAGCTTTCTCTCTTCAGCAAACTCTAGAATCAGCTTTTTCACTTCAGCTACAAAGGTACTTTGCATTTATCAGAGAACTTCAAAAGGACTGAGCTCAACTATCTCGTTCCTTTTGCATTTAACGTATACGGGAAATTTCAAAGCTAAACTAGTCCAAACGCCTGCTGCCAGCAGGAGACACATTTGGGCTCTGCTTTTCCTCATCATTTCATGAATAGAAGAAATAAAAATCAGAAAAAAATTACAACATTTATATCTAGATTCTAGGCTCTAAAGTCAAAGAACTGGGCAGGAATGCCAGACAAATAATTGAAAAAATGAAAGTAAGGTCTCCCTTATTACTGGAAACAAACAAGGAAAAAGACAATGAAAGCATGTAAATAATTATTTTTCAGTAAATTATACAGGCCAAATTAAACATTGCTATGTAGATTTAGATTAGAAGAAATTCTTTACTGTGAGGGTGGTGAGGCACTGGAACAGGTTGCCCAGAGAAGGTGTGGATGCCCCATCCCTGGAAGTGTCCAAGGCCAGGCTGGGTGGGGCTTTGAGCAACCTGTCTAGTGTAAGGACCTCTGCCCACATCAGGGGAGCTGGAACCAGATGATTTTTAAGGGTCTTTCAAACCCAAACCATCCTGTGATTGCCCCTGCCATAGGGGTGGCCAACAGCACAGAAGTGCAGCCATGAGCTTGTCCAGCAGCAACTTCCAGGTTGGAAATGATGGACACTGTGATTTTCCCAGCAGTGCCCAGAGCATAAAGCAAAGCTGAAAAGAGCTGAGGGAGTGAAGTCAGGACAAGGCTCCTCCTCTGTAGCATCATTCCCCAGAAGCCACTTCAAGGGCATTTTCCAGTAGGAAAGAGAGCTTGGGCAGCATTCAGGGCTGCACCACCGTGTGAGAGGGAAGCACAGAGTTCATCTTCACACAGCAAAACTCCTTGCATTGCTCTCTCCATAGTGGAGAGCTATTTCTGACTGAAAAGTAACACAATTTCTGTCACTAGGATGTTCTGGGTTCCTGGGAAATATATTATCTCTGCTTAAGAGGAATAAGGAATAACTAGTGGTAAGCCTCCAGACTTGCTTCCTGGATTTCCAGGAGCCTTCCTGAGGCACCACAGGGGCACTTGTTACTCCTCCAAGGCTCCTGGTACTGGATGTTCCTTCTTGATTGGTAACTGGAACATTCTTTTATTTCACTGCTATTTTGTCACAATCTGACACTGTGAAAAAACCTGTGGGCTTCAGATCTGTGATTCAGGCAGATGATGCTGAAGTGCATTGGTCATTGCTAACAGAGGGAAAGGGATAAGATTTCCTCAAAAATGTACCCCCTGCTACAAGTCCTTTGTGTAGACAGCATGTTACAGCATAATAGTTCCTTTTACACTGGCATATTTGTTCAGCTTCCCTTGCTTAGGTGAGCTGGAATATTTACTGATCTTACCTTCTGGGATTATTGGCCATGGAAGTAACAGAAAGTGTTATAAAGTGACGTTTTATAAAAATGACAGAAGGACAAATGCACAGTGCAGAAGTTAATTATGCTGTTAATTTGCTCCTATGAGGAAAAAAAACATGAAAAATTGACTTATGATGACTAACAGGGACACCATTTACACCAGAACACAATCAACCAGATTTATGTCAATGTTCTCAGAAACTAATAGATACCCAGATAATTTTCAAGACTAAAAGAAGCTATTTTATTATCATGCTTTTTATATAAATAACTTTTAACAGAGTTCTATTACTTCAAATGCTGGGGTCGGAGGGGAGGGGGCTTCCAGAAAAAATACATCTGCATTGCAGCCTTAAAAACCTGGCAAACTGTGAAACCCTGATGGGAAAGTGCCTGATTTTAGCAGCTAATGCTCTCTCAAGTTTCTGCATTTAAGCTACGAAGCCTATGTGAAAACCAGCAGTAAATCTCAATTGTACTTGTGCTTCAGACAGCAGTGGTTAAATCATGTCAGTATAAAGCAGAACAAGATAAAGGTTAAATGGGTAGAGAGTGATCAACACTGGTAGAGCAACACTACATATCCAAACATTGCAATATTGGCTCCAGAAATTTTCAATGTTATGTAAAAATTTTAAATAAAAATTGGTATTGTACCTTAATAATTTATTTATAGTCAAGTCAGTAGAAATGCAGATTTGTATGCTTGGAGAAGGTCTGTCTGTTCACACTCACATATGTTTGAAATATAGATACCCTTTAGAAAATGCCCCTCATATCATCTTACACCATAAAAAGAAGAGAAAAGAAGAGATTATTACTCCTAGCAAGACAGTATAATGGTTTAAGGAGAGGAAGCTGAACTGGTGCAGAGGCTAATAAAATCAAACTTCATGCGTAAGAGGAAGAAGTGAATCATACAACAGATTAATGACTTGATAGTAATGATGGAGATAACTGAACCAGACAAATCCTTTGTCTCCACAGCAGATGTGAGTGGATCCAGAATGCTTTCAGGAGATGTTATGCCTTTAAATAAGGGAGCTCCAGACAAAAAAAATCTCATATGGACATTGACCCTAACACTGCAAAGCACAGTACAGCTGTATAGCTGAGACACAGAACAGTCTTCATAAGATAAAAATGGTTAACAAAAAAATCTGTAATGGCTTTTAGGTCTGCTCAGAGCACACACTGCAGTGTCCTAAAACCAGGTATTTTTCCCATATAGAGAACCAACGCAATGCTTTTTATTTTCTCAGTTTTCATTAGAGCTTCCACTGGGTTTTCCCTCCAAAGAGTACTAAGATATTCCTGCATTTACAATATGCATTGTGCACATGGTCTCAGTCAAGAACAACAGAAATTTCAACTCTGACCTTGAACAGCACTCTGTAAGAGCAGGAAGTCAACCAGCAGCTGAGCAACCTCCTATTTCATAATGAACTCTATGTATGGCAACAGAGCTCTGTGAAATTTGGTATGAAATGAACCTGGCTAGGGTTTATTCTAATTGCACACAGAAAGGCTACTTCAAAGTAACAAGGCAGGTTCCTCACAAAAGGGTAAATAATAGCCATGTTCTGCCATTATACCCACTGTGCCTCCAATATGCCAAGGACATGAAAGGGCAAGGACCAGCAGGGTCAGTAAACAAGGAGTAATTCCTAGCACTGTCTAATTACTGCTCCCTCTGAGCAACACAAAGCAGCTACAGAAAATCCACCTTTTGTGGTCCCTTTCATCTCACTTGAAACTTCCTTTCTCTTTTATGTTACTAGCAGTACATCAGACAAGCTCTTTTTTGACAACCAAGAGGAAACATCATGTTAGTGAAAAGCTACATCTTATCCAAGGACAATTTTGTTCACTAATAAAAGTCCAAAGGCTTTTGCTACTTCTGTCAGTAGTATCTGACATCAGTCTGAGCATTTTGACCACAATTCCTGTGTAGTCACTTATATTTTTTTAGTAAGTGTAATAAAACTCCAGGAGCTGAGATTTTGTCACACTTCTGAAATTCAGACTAATATTAAAGCACTGAAACCAGGAGGAAAACAGTGCCCTACCTTCCAGATGTATTGCATTTTATTACCATTTTATGCAGGTGTAGAAGGCTGGCCAAGTATAATAAAGAGGTATAATAAAATCTGGCCTGTTTTAAAAGCTGGATTCACACATTTTGTACCTTTATTCAAGATATTCTGAGATTTGTGAAATTACTTTTCTCATACATACTGCCATTATTCATGTCTAGAGAGCCCATGAAGTAGCTAACAGAAGAGAGCACAATACAGCCAGAAAGCATCTCCTGAGAAGCCCTACAGCAATATTCTCACTTGAAGCATTTGGGGCACTTTGAGGAGGAAGACTTCTCTAAATGAAGGAGAAAGGGAACTAGGAAATAATAATGCCAATCAAATAGGAAGATGATGTGGTGCCTGATCCAAAACGCATCTGTCAAGCTCTTAATTCAGGACCAGTAATACAACAGACAGAGGAGCAGTACTGAGTAGTGTGGCTGCAAAACCTTTTCTAACTATACAAGCACTTCTCTACCTTTGTGTTTCTATGTGGATACATACATCTCATAAAAAGGCAGGAACATCCCTCACTGAGAGACTCAAGCAACAAGGAGGTCATCCCCAGGTCATGAAAATTATTTTTGTGTTTCTTTTCGCTAACGTCATCTTTGATCTAAAGCACGCTTCTAATTTTAACTAAAGAAATTGCATTTGCAGACACTCAAAATCATATGAAAAGACAGATTTGGCACAGTTCACAAACAAAATCAAAACCACATGATTACAAGACAGAGAAAAAACCTTTTGGGAAGTGACCCAGTATTCCCTGTTTTTATTAACCCTGTTACACCTTATAATTCAGTAGTTCATTCTTATTTAATTAAACTATCGGAAAGAAAATATTTTTAATTAAATTATAATTTTGTGTTAAAAGACAAAGTTGTTTGGATTGTTTCATAAAATATTAGCTTTATTTGACTTATTTTCTACTTTTTTTTTTGTATGTACATCACTTTTTCTTTCAACCTGGTCTTAACTTTTATGATCACAGTGTGATGACTGCCAAAAGCATGCTTCAGGATATTTTTTCCAATAGTCTGCTAAACGATAAAGAAAAAAGAAATAGTTAAAAAATGTAACTATTCTAAAAAAATGTGTTCAGATTTTAGGAACACAAACAGGAAGGCAAAGGGACTGAAGATTACCACACTGAACATTAAAAACTGCACCTAATAAAAGCCAGCAAATTTGGCAAAGAGCAGCTAACATATATAACTCACCATCTTACATCTTACACTATTCAGAAGGCCCCATTAGATCTAAATAATCAACTCAGCATGCCAAAGGAAGCAGGATGTGAGGGCAAACCTAAGCAAAAAAGTAAATAAAGTCGAAGAGATAATTTCAGGAACTGTGAGTTTCCTGACTAGGAACAGCTTCCAGACTTCCATGGAAATGTTGCTCTTTCATGGCTGCACAGCCTACAAACTACCAAGCTAAAAGAGAACACTGTAACATAGGGAGCCAGACTTTATCAGCCTTTCTGACCTATGCATTATACATGCCTGCTATGGGCATCTCATGCTTTGGCTTACAGCTTTTTCAAATAGGCAAAAATAGCCTATGATGTTTTTCCTCAGGAAAAGAAAGGTTCCTATTTAAGATTGCTTGTTAATGGAAACTGAGTCTGATAAAGAAATACGAAAAATCACTTTACTATACTGATCACTAAACAATAATCATTAAAAAAACACAAGCAAAAAGCCCCCCAAAAACCCACACCAAAGAAACCAACACATCAGTGAGAGCTGATAATCCCTCCTTGCCAACAGGCACACAAGGATTGTACTCTCCATGATTACAAGGGATAGTCACAGTGCAGAAAGCTTTTTGGGGTTTTTAGCCATGGTTTAGTCGAAACTGCCACTCCAGCAGTGCAAGACTTCCCAAACAAGCGTGAATGCCATTGTCACAAAGCCTGTACCAGCCTCAGGACAGGACAGGTACCACTGGGCCATCCCTGAACAAAGACTGTACCTGCTCTCAGAGTGTCTGCTATGTAAGCAAAGAAAAAGAAAAAAAAGAGAGAATGGAACCATATGGCAAGCACAGGGCAGGCCATGATCTTACCACAGACCTCATTAACCCCTTTTCCTCCCTTACCTTTAAGAACTGCTGTGACAAAAGTAAGTATTAAGGAGAGATCTGAGGAAGGATATCAAGCATGGCCTCTGACACTGATGTGGGGAATTTGTTTGCTACCTAAGATGTCACAAGATCAAGAAAGGTGGTTTGAAAATTTGCTCAGTGGACAACAGAAGTGATCATTAATAGATCAGAGAGTACAAATTAATATTTTAACTAACCTTACACTGAGGTTTTAACATCTGCTAATACTTTGTCTGTTAATGTTGCAACAGCAACAAAATCAAGTACCAATCCTAAATTATACTCCAAGCCTTTAGATTCAAACAAACCTCCAAAACAGGCAGAACAAGCAATATTCAGCTCAAATAGACAACTGAATATGAGTGCAGTTTTTTTAAGGAACAGTCAAAAATGAAGAAATAGACAGGATGGTGTAAGGAAAGAAAGACTGAGCAAAATGAAATCACTTCACTGAACAATGAGTATAAAAGCAAGTGAATAATGCAGCGAAAAAAAAATACATAGCACTCACTTCTCGTTACACTGCATTTTTTCTTGAGTATATTGCTAATATGGTTCCACTCACTAAAGAAAAAAAAGTTAAGATCCTTATGATATTTTTGAAAATCTGGGCAGTGGTACTGCAGAGCTTTTTCTTCATGGATTTTCACTACAAAAATATCCTAACATGCAATTTTGGTATCACATCAATGCACACAAGGGAAAGCAGGATGGCAAGTGATGTTCAGCTGCTATTTGCTTATCATTTGGCTTTATAGCTACATGTTTCTATTTACATGAAGGGAGGAAATGTCCTATCTTATGGTTTTATTTTAGGTTTGCTGAACTGGGATTGCAGTCACACAAATACACCTACAAAAGAGAACACAAGTTTTGTGATGTCACAACTGGTGAACACAACATTTTTAAGGTAAATTACACAAAACTAGAGAAGCATTTTTATTGTGCCCTTCCTGTGTAGACTCATTTAAATCCCATTAATGTTCTAAATCAACATACAAGAGTGAAAGACAGCTATTTTTTAATCATTCAAGTAAGAAAGACAGAGAAGCTGACAATGTCTTCATGGAAATTTTGTCTCCTCCTTCTGCCAGAAGATACTGCTCGAAGTAGAACTAGAAAAAGTTTGTTTTTCCTACAGGTGAAGGATGTAAGAGACTGCAAGCATCCTGGAGAGCCAGAATCCAAGCACCTGTCAAAGGCAATAGTCCATGACACGGTAATTTTATTTTTAAAGTGAATCTAGCTGTTAAATCCATCAGTAAGAGAGTAAATGTTGATATTCAAATGTACTGTGACAGTTCAGATTCTCACCTCTATTGATATAGAGACTAGAGTGTTATGGTTCCTCTGTGAGCATGCAAACTCAAAAAGCACTTCTGGCTTTTGTGAAGAGCTGGAAACATTCATTGATAAAAAACCAAAGCTTTACAGAATACAGAAATATTTTAGCACTTCTGAGATTTGACAAAACAGTATCAAACCACATTACTCCAAATCCTGTGCCAAATTGCCTAACAATTGAAGAAGGATTATTGTCTGAAGTGATCAGACTACAGTGCAATACTACATTTAAACATGTTACTGGTAGTGAGCAGAAAAGTAGCCTGAAGTAAGTTTGAAGAGCTGGCATAAAGATCACCATACAGATTCATAACATGATTTATTTTTCTATTTATTCTAACTTGAGTACCCACATTTTAATAAAAGGTTAAAGCCCAAATGTTTGAAAGTGCAAAACCTCCACACTTCAAATGCATTAGGACATATGAAAGGAACAAGTGTTAAGATCTGGATAAGTCACATTTTCTGGGTTTTTTAGTGTTTCTTTTTTTCCATTACACATGATCCTAGCCATATTTTATACAAAAAGAGTGTTTTGCTCTTTAAATTATTCTGTGCTGGATTTTTTGTTATTGTTTAGTTTGGTGGTTTACTCATTCAGTTCTGTGGTATGGGATTACTCTATCACTCCTAGATTTGACTGTGATTAGTTATAAAGGAAAAACAGATGTAAACAGAGGGGCACAGCCAAGTAGGGGTGGCAGCAAACCACAGAAGCAGCCCACTAACTGCTGTAATGATAATTACCATGTAAAACACAACTGCCCTCCATGAATAATGCACTCTGAAGATACCCTGCTTTCAGTGACACTGTGCATCTCAGAGGTCTAAAAAGACACAACAGATCTCCCTCAGAGCACATCTTCTGTTAGATGTATTTTTTTCTGCCAAATAGAGGAAATTGAGATTTACTTTGGCATCAATATTCTCTGCCTGGAGATACTGGATACTGAACCTGACACATTTTGCTGGCACAAATTCATAGTGTTACTTTTTTCTCACAGAACCTTTGATGTAGGTATTTTCAAAGAATTATTCTGGAAGCAGAATCCTGGGTAGCAGACCAAGTTAAACCCCACTCCTTTTTAAGTTCAAGTCTCTCCACTGGATCTGTACATTGCAAAAATTATCCAAAAGCAATGAAGCAAGCCAAAAGCATCCAATCAATGTTCACACAGCAGAGCTATAAATCCTTCTTTACATCACAGTGCACAAAAACTTCATTTCTAATCATACAGGCTTGAAGAGGGGAGAGGAAACCCCACCTTTTCTCCTCTAAAATTTTTAAGGCTATGACATGGTAATTATTTTCATAAACCTATATCCTATATATAAGGCATAGCATTAAAACAAAATGCCTTTTTTCCAAGAACTTCCAAGTACTTATCTTCATTCAAAAACGCTTGTGTATTTTTAATTTACCTTATCATTTACAGAATGTTAGAAATGGAAGACAGAGAAGCTTATTAAAACTACTTACTCAGAAGAGAAGTTTATTTTAAAGAACCTAAGAAAATGCTTAGCAAATGCTAAGATTTCCTCTGGAAATTGCTGTGGGAATACAAATGATGCTGTGCTCCTGTAGCACTTACACATCCTTCATTCTGAGGAACAGGAGGCCAGGATTTCCTGAGGTTAAAATACAATGCAAAAGATAATCACTCTTGAGTTTTTCCACCAAATCAAAATATTTCAAAAGTTATTGTGGATTTTAGGGAGAGTTAAGAGCTAAGCTGCCATAAGAAGTCAAGCAATAAAGGCAATTATAGCAAAGAATACAAGACCAGTGTAAGCTACTTTAAGCAGACAAAAAGATGAAATATGAAATAACATACCATGTCAGCCTCTGAAAGGAACAAGCTCAGTTCTGCTGCAAGGCTTCTAAGTGAACAAAGACAGCAATCTCACAGCATTGCAGTGACTGAAAAACAGCACTTTGAAATTCAGTCACTTGCCCAGAAGGCTATCCCATGATTCCAGGTAATGTTTTTGAGAACAGCAGAGAAATACTTTGAAGAAATGGGAGGTCCTCTAAAGTGAAGGGTGAGGGAGAAGAAATTTTCATTACAAGGGACCCAGAAAGAGGAAGGACAACAGGCAAAAGGTGTAAATGTGGCAGCCTGAGCTCAAACAGTGCTTTGCCTTGAAGCCTGAGAAACAGAGGTGCCAGATGTGGAGCCCCCAGAGCACACCCTCAGACAAGCAGTGTGGTCCTGGAGAGGGAACACAGACCAGTTCCCCCAGGGCTGTGCCCAGACTGGGAGACAGCCAGCACTGGGCTACCAAGCTGATGTTTCCATGGCCTTGCTGTAAAAGGCAACAACCAGCTTTTCAGCATCATTCATCTGCCAGACCGAGAGCCCAGAGCAATCACCAGAGCATCCTGCTGTTTTCACATCATCTGAAATTGCAAAGAGTAACCACGCTGGCAATAAGGAGGACAAACAGGAGAGCAGTTCATTCATTGACTTCTCATGCCACAGACAACACCACCTGGCACCACTAAGAACAAGCAGAGAATGAACACTTCTGGGGACTCATTCATTCTTTGTTCTTATTTTAACTTTCTAGCTTCAATCCTACTAGATTTTTTCCTGTGGGTTTTTTTAATATATGACTATTTTCTTATTTCATGTCTTCACCTTTTCCTTTTAAACCATTTCCTCACTTCTAAGTTTAAACAGTTAATTACTTTCTCTCTGATGAAGTATTCCACACTGAATAGGGCTTCCACAAGTGTTTAACTTACCTTTCTTGTAAGTGAAATAAACTTGAATTAAGTAAAAGGTAACCTTAACAGTGATGTTTTGATCCATGATACAGACCAAAATTACATTTCAACTACAGATTATTCTCAAAAGTCAAACTAATACAAAAATTATATATACTGTGATTTTACTTTTACTAGAATTATGAAGAGTTTTGCCCAATTCTTTCTCTTCTGATCATTCTAAAAATGGTGACACTTGATAATTAACTGAGAACACTTAATTCATTGTTTGCACTCCACTTATCAGTGAAATGTAATTCCAGAGTTTGTCTACAAACACTGCTTATGATTCATGGTTCCTGAGGAAATTCACAGAGACACAGGTCTGAAACCATAATTATGACATTATGACAACTTTATGAGTTGACATGTCAAATGCAGTTCAGCATTTCCATGGGAAAAATGAAAAGGTCAGGAATTTCCCTCCAGAGTTGTGATTAAAAAAAAATAATAAAAACAATGTAAAGAAGTAAAGAACAGAAAAAAACTTTGAAAATTATAATTAAGTTTTATACTAATTTCCAAAGTGTTCCTTGAAGAAAAAAATATTTTTTAAGAAATCATAATAGCTCTATTCAATCTGACTACTTTAAAAAATTGTATTTATTTTGCTAGTGAAATGTGAAGAAAAAAAATCCATTTTAAGAAGTTTACCAACACAGTGGTATCAAAAAGAATGAGAACAATGAACTTCATATTTGTGATATCAGCTAAAGACGCTATTTCACACAAAAATATCAAGGAAAACCTGGTAACAATAATGCCATCATCATTTAAACAAAGAATATTTTTTTCCTTGCCTCTTTTCACAGAATACCTGATATTACAACACCTCCAATCCCATTGGGAATGAATGCCTCACACTGTTGGAGATAATTTCTTTCTGAGGGCACTAACCTCCAGATTATTTGGAAATACAATAAATTCATATCTGTCCTCATTAAGAGTTCTGTGATTCTTACTTTAACGAGTGGGCTGTTTATCCTGGTCCTTTCTTTAGCTTTAAACCTGCACAGCCCCACTGCACAGGAAAATCTTGTCAATGGAGGTGTGAAAGCAGCACAGACAAGTTTAACCTACCTAAGTAGGTGACAACAGTGCTGAAGATGCAGGTTTAAGCACAGGCTAGCACTACAAATAAGCACCAAAAAAAATCCAGTTACAACAGCCTCAAGTTCTTTTTACAGAGAGGAAAACCTCTGGAAACATATTTTCATCTCTGCCACTGGATTCAGCCCTTGACTAAACAAAGTCACTTTGACTAAACAAAGTATACTTTCTGGTACAACTGCAATTCTAGTTATTTAGTGGATACCATATGAAGGGATGGGTTTGTGCCTGTCTCTTCTGAATAAATTTGTCCTCCACACATATAATTACCCATATATTGATAATGTAAAAGAACAAAACTTTCCTTGAAGGTCTTCTTAACTCTCGTGCGATTTCAGAGTCTGTTTCAATCTTGGTAATTAGCCTTGCCATGATTCTTCAGAGTAAATACAGCTGAAAGGATCTCAAAACAGACAGATCTTTTTAACTGGCATCAAAACACTTCTTTTTCTTTTGATATAGCCTACAGAAAATCCTTCCTAGAGTAGTGGGTACTCAGTAAACATTTTCTGCTACTACACTATAATTGTTCACATAGCAACACATCAGCACTCTTGGGAGAATTCTGTTTCTTTTTATCTAAAGAACTTTCACAGACTTTAACATTAGCTAGATTCTTTCATGTCTTTTCTCTATTTGCAGAGAACTAAATGAAACAGTTATTCAAGATGCACCATATCCCTCTAACCTATCTGCTCTTACCCCCTCAATACATGAGAAAGTTTTAGAAAGTTACCTTCGGTATTTTTGTTCCCATTCTCTAAGACCACTTCCTTTTTAAAGTTATTTATGTTTTTCCCCTTTGAAATTACTGGATTGCAGACAAAGCAAGCTCTTGACTTGAATGTAGTTTAAGTGTAGCAGATCTTTGAAGCTTTTGAGCCTAATGTGAACATTTGAAACGCTGTTTTCTGGGGTATCTCTCATTTGGCCACCTACCAATGGTTTCTGGTTTGCCTTGATCCTCTGGTGAGACAGGATCACTGTGTCCACAGTGCTACACATACTGACCTCACTCCTGCAAGTCAAGCAAACAGGCTAGCCTGAGAAACCTCCTCTGAGTGCACTGTAACTCTTTAACAGCGTTGATAAAAATTTCAAAAGATATTTTTCTGTAACATGTAATAACGCTTTTGAAAAATGGGTCAATATATGCCAAGAAATCACCTGAAAAAAGACTTGGTAAACAACTGGTGAATTTCAATGCACCCTGTAAAAGAATGGCAAACTGAGACTTGAATTTAAATTATACCTACACATTTCAAACTTATGCATAATTTTATGAGTTTATTCATTTTTATTAAAACTTATTTAATCAAATTATATTAGGGGAAAAAAAAAATTTGTTCAAGTGAAACATTGCCAGTGAAGAATTATGACCATTGAAGGAAAGACACTCCACAGCATCTTGACTTAACCAGGAAATCAAGGAATACAAACTCAAGGCAACATTTTGATTTTTGACAATTCATAAGTCCAAAATAAATTTCTTTTTAAAATCACCAAGACTGCCATGTTTTTTAGATGGGTATTTTTCATCTTTTCCATTTTGGTAACTTTTCACAGAACAATATCCAAAGAAATTTTAAAAGTACATTTTTGCTTTTCAAAGCTTTAAAAATCAAAACCAGTTTGGAAACAATTTCTCGTTTGATTTTGCTGTTTGATTTTCAGTTGTTGGAGGTTTTTTGATCTCCCCAAGAGCTTAGCAAAAAAGCCTGGTCTTTGAAGTAGTCTGAAATTTTAATTGTTACTAGGGATAGCCAAGCAAATAGGAAAGAAAAACAATGGAAGTATCAATTTGGAACATGCTGCAGATCATGAAATCTTTGCTAATAACATCAGTGAAAGCAAAATGTCCCAATTTATTGTATGTCACAATGGTCACAATTGCCTGTGTATGACTAGAAATGGGGAAAGCATGGGCTTTGCATACTGTATCTGCCATTAAAACTTTCACTGTGCACACTTCACAACACAAAACGGCTCCCAACAGAGATCAGGTTTAATCATGTGCTAATTTTTATCTGCATATTATATTCAGATGATCTGGGATTCATTTGTTTATCAAACAGAAGAACTGACAAAATCTCACAGCCATTGGTGCTGCGCTTCTTTTCAGGTTTTCCTACCACTGCTTTATGAAAAGGTAATTGCAGCATGAATATGAAGGGCTGGGAAGCTTACCAGCTATCTGTTTTAATGCAGACTCCTATCTAGTATAAGGACTAGAGTTAAGTCTTTCCAATCTTTTAATTTTACTTTTTCTTACTGAGTATTCCAAGATCAGCTCAGCAATTACCCCACAGATTGATGCACCTTCACATCCACATTGATAAGCTTCTGTTAGACAGCCCAAAACCAAGATTCTTTACAGTTGAGAGTTTGGGTTTTCCCTTTTCATGAGGACCTTTGGGAGATTTCTGATACAAAATGTACACAGGCACATGAATATGTACACACAATCACATGACTTTACAGTAAGTTATTTCATATTATTATTAGTGGCTTATCAAGACACATATAGCCCAACCTTGAGTCTTGCTTTTATAGTACTTAATAGTTTAAGCAATATATCCAACTCTGGATCCCTTGATGTCACTGGCTAAGTTTCAATTGACTTCAAGACATGCAGAACTGAATCCCATATAGATTTTCATACTTTATAATTTTGACTGCTTTCCTGGGAGATACATTGTGAAGCGGTTAATGGGAAAGCTGGAAAAAGCAACTCTTGACATACATTTCTTGAAATGCACTTATGCATGTCTTATAAACCGCTTCAAAAATTAAACAAGGGCTACCTAATTCACCAGGTAAACACAATGAGAAATTATTCTGCATTAATTGTAATGTATTTTTAAACCACAAAGAGTAACAAGGGTAACCAAAAGGAAATAACAGAAAAGCGGGATGTCTGAACTGAATTGGATTTATTTCTAACCTGAAGCAATTGCAGGGAAGAGTTTGATCTACAGTCCTGTTTTTTGTAAAAGTATTAATGATGAAACTATTACAATGGTTTTTTTGCTTGTTTCCATTCCTAGACACTAGGTTAGACCCTGTACACTTACTATCTCTTTTAATCCCATGCTTTTTTGCTCAGAGGTTTCTATTTGGACAACTGCAATGAGAGATCCCAGTTCATAAGGGACTGCAGCAATGATCCTGCCATCTGCTGAACCACTGATGTCATCATTTGTGTATTCCTTTTATGTATCTAAATGTAAATGTGATTTCTATCTCTGTTCAAAGCTTTGAAAGGGACATTTAATGATAGAGCTATAAATAACAGAGGAGGATCTCCATCTGTGGTTTCTCCCTGGCCTTTTTAATGTACATTTCCTTTTACAGCCACAGCTGCTTCAATTTTCCTGAGATTCTGCTGGAGAATCTCGTACAGAAAGGGTTTCTGCTCTAAACCACAATGTTATAAACAGATTGCTGACTAATGTGCCATGTTCTTGTTGTACATTACAACTACAGCTTCCTTCTAGACAGTATAATCTTGATACACCCTATAATGAAGCCTTTAAGGCTGGAGAAAACAAAGTCTACAGAAAAATGTAGCAAAGCCACATTTTTTTAGTCTTCTCTGTTTCCTCTCCTCTATTTCACCCTTGCTGTATTTTGAGAGCCTGCTTTTAAAAGACAACTGCAGTGACTAAAAAAAAAGGTAGAAAGGATAGAAATAACAGCAAAAATTAGTGAAGAAAAAATGTTTTCAATTAATCTTTATATAGAAAAATACACATGCCATTCCCCACTTTCTAGGGTGCAATGAGTCTAAATTATAACTGGAAGCTTGCAGAGATTTCAACCTACATTTTTTTATAACAGCAATAGGGCACAGTCTATCTAGCTCAATATTCATATATTTAATACAAATAATCTGGGAAGCGCTCCCAGAGGACAGGCACTGCCAACAAGTAAATTTTAATTTGTTCAGCAGTGGATGATCACTTTTCCCTTGCAAAACGCAGCTCTCTTCCTGACTCTAGTTAGTAGCATGATGCTCCATGTCCTGCCTCACATCAATCTGTTTTATGCTGGAGAAAAAAAAAAAAAAAAAGAAAAACCAACATGAGATTTGTAATTTATATTTAAAGCTACTTAAAGTAAATTTTGATCCAAGTGAATAAGGAGACACCATATTCTGTGCTAGCAAGTCTGTGCAAAGTGGATGACTGAGCAGAAGACAATGCCACTAAGACGTTAGAGAAGACACTAAAGAGCCCTTTTTTTCTTGTTTAGATCATCCTAATCCTTTCAGCTCCTATGAAAGAGAAAATGAAGAATGGACTGGACCGCACCAGAGAGCATCTCCAGTTTCTGTGGTGTCTGCCCAACCCAGATACCAAATGATTCCCTACCACAGGTTGCCACAAGCTGTGCAAACCCTGCTGCCCCAGGGTCCCAGAGGGTGAGCTGCAGTGCAGGCACAACAAATACTCTGCAACTTCGAGGAGGAAGTCAGAGGTATACATGGGCACTAAATCTTCTTCTGGTCTTCAGATCAAACAACTGAGCCCTCCAGACTGACCTCATACTGTGATTTCACTGGGATTACAGGAGCACCACTGGAATGCTATCCAAAGGTGCCATTTTCCTGGGACAAATATTAGGAAGCATAAATCTAATAACAGCTCCGTTTATATTTAAACAAAGCATTTTTGGAGCCTTTTATTGATTCTTCATACATGACACATTCCACTTTCTGATAATTCAGCTATTTTTAACTACAAGTTTCTGAAATTGCCCCCATCATATGGAATAATATTTTAGTAATCCTCTGAATATAGAAAATCCATTGTTAAAATAAATCTATTGTATCTACAGTGCTATTGCAGTGGTATTTTGAGAAAAATGTGTCATCAGCCACCTATGGCTGGTTGTTTCAAAAGCACATTTCCATATCATTAGTTTTCAGGGCTACTGGTAAAATACATGGCAAAACTTATGATTCATTCATCTGTGTTCATTCTACTTCACATCAATAGTAAATTTAAAGAACTCTCTTGGACACTCGAGACAGTGCAACTATTTCAATTTCAGACAGTCAAGTCACCAGACTTTGCAACTCAGCAGAATGTTATGTAGCACAAATGGTGCTATTTCAGATGCTATTGTTTCTCAATTCTATCACCTTTTCTCTCACTGAAATATTCAGTGAATCAGCTGCAGTCAGCTCATTTAAATGCTATGGAAATGCAGCGAGACTGGAAGCAGCATTCTATCCCTGGAAAGGAATGGAGAAAAAACAAAAGTTCATTCCTAGACTATAAATACTGGTATGTCAAATGTCAGTATCTGGAGAACTGAAAAAAATGAAATTACGTGAAGGAATGAAGTAGCATCTGGCCAAAATCAGCAGCTTGAGAAATTAAGTTTTTAAGCACAAATAATAAAACTGAAAACCAACAAGCACCCAGAAGACCCCTGCATGAAGCAGTGTAGGTGGCTTACACCCTGGCTCCTCAGGACCAGTCCCTTCTGGTCCTCCCCCAGGATGGAGAAGGCTACTCCTGGCCCCACAGGGTCTTTAAGTACTTACTTGTGGGTTTATCTAGACCAAAGGGCCCACAATCAGGCAGGGGTGGCATCACAGCCTCTCAGGCTGATTGTAATACTCCTGCACACTGTGGAAGTGTGTGCCATACCCTGGATGTGTTGTGAGAGTAGGGAGGTGCATGGCAGGCTACAAGACACGACAAGGTAATGCTGGCAGACTGCTCAGGGGTAACAGCAGCAAACAGCTCTGTGGCAGTAACATCTGCATCACCATGAGGTGGGTTTTGGGGGGAACTGACACTGAAACCTGCACCCAAGTTTTGATTTGAGAGAACTGAATGACAGTGTCAAAAATAAATACAAATAAAACAGGGAGCAAACTGACTTGCAAAGTAGGAATTGGGGGTTGGGAATGGGCTGGGAATACAAGTTATTTGGCTTTCTTCCTGTGCCCTATATTCATTTTGTTAAAACAGAACTAAGCTGTAAAAACATTAAGCATCAAACATCATCATTCTAAAGCTATTTGAAGGAGTGAGGACATCCACAGCTATGTATTTCTTGGGTCCTGCACTTGAAGCAAAATTATATGAAGAGTTTGTTTTGGCACCAAAGGCAGAGCTCCAGAATAAAAGCTTAAAACCTAAAGATTTGTGGAACAGACCCCATGCCCTTGTTTCATTTTATTATTGTACTACACACCTCACACCAATATCCAAGAAATATCAATCACATCAGTACCTGAGGACAAGTGTTAGACTGCTGCAGAACAGCTCAGAAATCCTTTCCATCAGCAGTTTCAGAACATCAGTAAGCTGAGAATGTAAAAATGCCTATCAAGCTTAGGGATAATTATCAAGACTTGACTTCAAATTCCATCCAGTTTTAAGTCTATCCAGGAGAACAAAGCCTACAGCTAGTTTTCATTCTAGCCACTTTCCTTACAATCCCCAGCCTTCCAAAAAAGGAGGAATGTGTTCCTCCACACTCAAACTCAGACAGGAATATTTTCTGGCCCTTATTTGGTCACTCTTTACCCATTCATCTCTGTCTGGAGAAAAAAATCCTGAGAATAATTAAGTATCATGATAATAATTATCAAAGAACAAAATAGTGAAAATTTATAAGCATCTGAGGCATGTCAGCACTGTCATATAAGCTCCTTTGGAAGTTAACTCCGACTCCAGAGTGGTATTAAGGAAAGCAGATGAAGTCTCATTGATATAAATAGATCAAAGATAAGCTTTATCCTAGTCTCTACAAACTGTCTTTCTTATCAAATCCTTTGCTAAAAAATACATTTTTGAAGGTATATAGTCAAACTAAAAGAAAATATTTTTTCTTGAAACCATGGGCTCTGAAGTAAGCTAAAGGGACTCTGTTTGGTTAGACCTTAATTTCTTCATTTAACACTGCAACATTACAACATACTTTTCCTTAATACACAATATGATCTTCTGTTGGTTCAAGGTGATGGAGCTCTAGTTCCCAAGCAGCTTTGCAGTGAAAAGGCTTATTTTGGAAAAAATGTGGCTGCCTTCACATTCACACCTGAAGAAACATGTAGAAGTGTGTATTTGTGCAGAGAATATTTGAAATATGTGCTGACTGAGTATAAAGCAACCTTCTGAAATTCCTCATGCTGCTTCCCAAAGCCCCACTTCATCTCTGCCCGAGCTGTGATTTTTCAGAATATTTTTTTGCACAAGACAGCTTTTCAAAGACCCTGTAACTCTTTTAGCTTGTCTTACAAACATAAATCAAAGCATGCTGGCCAACTCCTTCCGTAATAGAGCTGCACCTTTAAATACCACTAATGCCAGATGGTCGCAGCATATAAAGCAGCATGAGACAACATATTAATGCTACTCAAACAAGCAACTTGTGCTAGCAGTAGACCAATGAAATCAGTGTCAGGCTGCTAATCCTATCTGTCTCCATGGCAACATCTATTTTAGACAATTCTTCAATTTTCAAGTCAGATGAGCTTCTTGGCTCCTAAACTTCTCTATTCAGGAGGTGTTCCATTGTCAGGCACTTTTTCATCTTGTATTGGCTACTGTTATCATACAGATTTTATTTTTATCAGCTTCATTGAGTACCAAGGAACAGATGTTCCTCTGCTTCTGTTTATTTTTAGGCTTTTCCACTAAAGATTTGTACTGAAAGATTTTCACTGAAGGTTAGCAATATTTATTTTGACTATGGATTTGTTCCCTTAACTGCAACACACGGAAACCTTGCAAATATTGATGTCTCTGTTGTGACTTTCCCTATCAGCAGCAGAAGAAAAGAAATTGGTTCCTTCTTTACCTTTATCTGCTATGAAGGCAGATTTTTAAACAAAACAAAAAACTGTATCTGCAGGAGGCAAACAGGGAGAGAAACTCTTGAGGACTCCTCACCATATGTCCATTAGCATAGTTAAGTCAACACAAATATTGGGGCTACTTGGTACCAGGAAAAATCTGACAGGAAACAGGTAGGAGCTGCCTCTTAGAGGCAGATTAAATGCTGAACCACATGCTATCTCTCAAGTACCTCTACACCTCTACATGGCACAGCCACACGTAAACCCAGCATGGAAGCTGAGAACCCAGGCATGGAGAGGAGAACCTGAGTCACAGGGACAGGGTGTTCTTACCCCAAAACACAAACAATTCCCAGCAGAGCCAGGAAAGCAGACAGCCATCCTTTACCACAAAATAGCTTTTCCTCTCTGTGAAACAACTTCTTGCAATGGCAATGTTTAAAATTTAAGCATGTGAAAGCCCAGCTCCCAACCCCACAGCATTTTTTCCTCTCCATCCCTCTGATGTGTACTGATGCCACCAAAGAGAAGGAAGACATTTCATCCAGAACAGCATGAACTTGGACTACTCATTCCTTAAGTTCAGGCTATTACAAAACCAGAATCACATTTAGCTTTCTTTTCTTAGGGCACACATGCAAGTTGTCTTAAACATTTAGGATTCATTATGATCAGGATTTATAAGCCTCCTGCTTAAATTTAGATTAATAGCTCCCACTGACTTCAGTTTGATTTGTGGATCCTCAGCAGCTGTGTGGGAGGAAAAATTTAAGCACAGTCTAGCCTTTCCAGGTGAAAATCTGACATGGAGAGTCTGCTTACCATAGTCACAAGGCTTCCTTTCGAAGTACCATTTTTCAGGTGTGCAAAAAGTGTGTATTTATGTCTTAGACTCACCCCAATTTTGCTCATAGTTCTAGTACTGTGCTTTTGTGCAATAAGCCAAAACTGCAAAATATTTGGTTTAGCACAGGAAAAAAAGGTTCCTTTTGAATGATCAGTGTGCAAGGAATGCACCACTCATAACGCTGAAGGACAACAATGCGTAACTGAAGGACAGTGATGCTGAGTTTGAGGGGCCCAAAAAGAAAATGAAAATTAATGTTCTGCAGCCAGAAATGTCAGGAGGTATTGTGGTAATTCATACATGTATTATCCAGATATCTCCAATGTGATGGTATGGGAAACACAACTATGCAGAAAGTTTTAACCTTTCAAATGTCTCACTGTCCTTCCACTTTCTTTGTATCTTTGAACTCTTAGTTGTATTTCTCACAGCAAAGTACTGTATGATTTCTCTTTTGTTTGGAGAACTAAAATGACAAACCTCTGGGTCATACTTTCTAGACACCTACCAGATCACCAGACTAGCAAGGATGCCAAGAGAACAGTTCAATAAACTCTGGCCAGTCTGACGTCTCCCCTGATCAAACAACTCTTTTCATTTGGCTTTAAGACAAATCCATACCTAAGCATAAGTACTCAAAATGGCATTCAGGTTGTTCTTGCTTTGGGCTCTGCAGCTACAAGAGTATCTTTGATCATAAGGAGTGTGAGGCAGCTCACACTCCACAGCCATGTGCAGCTCCACGCAAGAACAGCTGTCTCCATGGGACCTGATTTGCAAGCAAACAAGGATGTGAGGTTTTGCTCCTAATTCAGTATGAGCAAGTACCAGGAAGCAGCTATTAGCTTATGCAGTTATAAATGTCTTGCTTTGGAAGTGAATTAAAAACAAATGTTTACTGCCTTTGAACTGCCAGCCACAGGTTTACGATTCAAGATTCTCCTTTACCTGGCCATTGTAGGTACACAGACCCACCTCTAACATATGGCTTCATATTGGCCCAAACCTCACAGCCCTTTGACAATACCTGCTGCTGTGGCAGGAAGATGTGACCAATGCCAATTCAGCTGGCACAGCACTAGGACCCTGCAAGAAACCTCCATTTCAAAGGGAAGGGCACCACAGACCTCACTTTTTGTCCTGTGTCCTTTTCCCCAGCAGTGCCCCTGAGAGCAGCAAGAGAGGCAACAACTTCATTGCCAGGGGCAGCTACTGCACCTCAGCACATACAGTCCTTTCTTCACAGTATGGCAGAACTTTTGTTCCAAAACCCCAGCACGTGAGGCTGGGGCTAGCTCAGCTTCAGCACCGCTGTTCTGCAGAGCTCCTAGCCCACTCCCAGCACACCTCCAGCTTTCACCCTTATCCTGAGATGATACAAACTGATGTATGGCAGACGAAAGAGCTCCATGTCCTGTCCCACTGCAGATCAAACCTGCCTACTCTGCCACTGCTTTACTGATAAGGATTTTTTTTTTCCAACCATTTTACTACATAGACCCTTGATGTCTTCATTTAGCCCCAGCATGCTAGAAAACAACTTTCACATATAACATCCCATTCCCACTGAAGTCATTGAACGCTGGCTTTTGATGTTCACCTTACTCCAAAATGACGTTTACACCCTTTACTCTGCTCCTTGTAACCCTAGCAATCATTTCAATTACCTTACCCAAAAGCTTTAAGGTACATACTGTGGCTTTCACTTTTTTTGATTCCACAAAATTTTAGGAGAATTGAGTTACTAGTTTTCTTCACGGTTTAATTCCCAATTCAATTGGAGGGGAAAAAAAAAAAAAAAGAAAATAAAACAGCAAGGCTCCGTGGTAATACACGCAAAAGACTTTTGTTTAAAAAGAAAATGTAGACCAACAAAAGATGTGACATAATATGTGTGTTAGCTCCTCTTATAGCCAGTAGAGAAAACAGATGCTTTCAGAGGGCACTGCAGCCCAGCCAAGAGGTGTTCCTGCTGCCCAGGAAAAGGGAGATGACAGCACCAATATGCATGCCCAGTATGTAGGCTGCTAAATCACATGCCATCTTTGAAAACACAAATTCGGTGTAATGAACACAGAACTAATTCCAAACAAGCTTTAATGCTAAATTATCAGCTGAGCCTAGCAGCAATTCCACTGTTACAACCAAAAATTTGTGTTTATTCTGAAATCACAACACCTCTCTTGTGTTTTTCACTCTCCATGTAATTTAAAGGTTTGAGATATTGATTACTAAATTACAGAATAATAAACAGAAAATTACAGAATAATTCAGTTTCTCTTGAAAAAATTTTAAAATATTTTCATAGCGAGGTCACTTTTGATAAATCACACAACTACAACTTACTGGCTTTAACAATACATGTCACAAAATCTTGGGAAATACCCATGTTTTATAGGCTTCTCACAAATTCTCTGGAATTTGCATTACTGTCACCCTAACAAAACATCACTTGAAGCCAAGACAACAACAAAACAGGCCCCCCTTCTGTTTTCTTTGGGAACTGTTAAGGCATTCTGAAGGTGTGGGAGGTGATGACAACTCTCCTCTTTGAAAGAAATTGAAGCAATCAACTCTTTCAAAAGGAGTGGGGTTGTCAAAAGCAGTCGGGGTCAGATCAACAAACTCCGAATATTCTGCATACTCAGACTCATTTTAAGTCTGAAAAGTAAAATAACTGCCTTCCGTAGAGTCATGTTTATTCTTAATGATTACAGACCTTTTTACCCCAGCTTGTTTACCATTTGTGTTATTCCAGTAAATCAAAGATAAACTGCTGAGATGCAGTAGCTGGGATGCACTGGGATGTGTTTAGGCAGGTAGCACACAGCCTCTATTAACCCTTTTTTAAATGTTCTAACAAAAAGGGAAGTCTTTAAATACGTCAGTCAGTGGAGTGAGAGCATTGTGTGTGTCAGAGCACTGCAGACTGCCTGGCACAGCTGCCTAACTACGCTCCCTGGGAATTTCCATTGACTTCAATGGGAACGTGAATGGCATTAACAACTAGCTGCAAATGCGACCTGGAAACGTGTCTGCCTCGTCTCGATTTGCACCAATTCTGTGGGACATTTTTCGCTTTGCATTCTACACCTCTATTTTTAGATCAATATGAGAACTGAGATAGGATGAAATCAGAACTATTAAGGAAAAATTATTTAAGAAAAATAAAAGTAAGGAGGCAAAACCTAAAAGCCTAAAAAATTCACTCAGTATGTACATGCAGCCATTTTCACACTGCTCCACAGCCCTCTCAAGACCTGCACAACCTACACACTCTGTGAAGGACACTGAACATCCCACTCTGAATGCTGGCAGCATTCAACTCGTCCTGCCAAAAACTACCCCAGGCCAAATCCTGGCTGGGTGACTTCAGGGGGATGCTCTAAATGGCACAAAAACCCATAAGGGATTTTGCTGGAAAGGTAATTACAGTTTCTCAGCCTTCTGTAGAATGCAGGAGGCACAGCCCGCCCCAGATCTGCACTCCCAGCAGGCGAGTCAGTAGCTTGATATCCCTGACAGTGCTTGATGAGAAAGCCAGAACATCCTCACAAGCTCTCAAAGAAAATCTGTTCCCTGAGGCACAAAGGAAAAAAAATTCCAAATGCAGAAGGTTACACGAGGAGTAGGTTCACCCATGTTTCACTCTGCATTTTCCATCCATCCATCCCTACAGAGAGACCAGCAGCTGCCCTGCTCCCGCTCCTCCGGTGCTGCAGGTGCCCGGGCACTCACCTTTAAAGAGGATTGCAAACCTAAGCCAGGAGAGCAGCTAAACCACGGCTGACAGAAAGGGTGAAAGCACAACCCGGTCAGCACAGCATCTCCTGTATTCCCGATACAAAGTGTTCTGCTGACACCGAGCTCTTCACAGCCCCCACCTTTATGCAGTGCAGATGGAGGAGTATGAACAAAGGGCATACACGTTTACCAGCAACCAGCCCCGTACCCTTCAACATCTCCCTCCAAAAAGGGAACACTGAATGAGTGGCCCTTGATAAAAACTGGTGTTTGCTTAAACCTCGAGCGCACAAACTGCTCTCTAAGATCTAGATTTAGTAACAAGCTCTTGCCACGTGCAATTTGTATTAATGCTTTTCAAATACAGGAAAGATCAACAGGTCCAATCAAAGAGTTCATAAGGTTTTTTATGTGCAGACTTGAAGCACAAGGAAAAGAAAGATGTAGAAAATCCAGTGCAGTTAAGTGCAGATAATGAAGTTAGAAGAGCTGTGTCTGATGACATCACCATAACCAAGAGATGAGCTGTGTGTTTTCTCACATCACCAGGGTACAACACCCTGCCACCAGCCCTGCACCCACCCATCTGAAGCAGGGCAGCCCACAAGACCCACAGGTGACATCCAGCAGCCTCCCCACTCGGGCTGCCACCTACAGCAGCACAGCTGATTCCTGCCCATGCTGGGCTGAAACCTCACAGCCTCCTACACGTCTGCTCCTTCTTCCTCCTGCTCTCTCTTTTGAAAAACAGCAGCACCTGCTCGTGGTTCTCTTAAATGGCCACAGAGTCATTCAGATTGCAATAAATCAAGAAATATTTTAAAATGGGTTTTGTGCAACAGTGACGAAGACATTATGAGAAATAATTTTGCTCCCTGTAAATTCATCAGCTTTACTTACTGCACCTTCTCACCACTGAAAGTACCAGCTTGCATGGCTGGTGCCACAGCAGAACACAGGAGCACTTCACTGACAGAATAAAAACCTGTTTGTATTAGCAGTCAGATCTTGGATTTCTCCATTCATCAATATAGAGCCGTGATTTTCACTTCTCTCTTAGTCACCCTCTAATTTTTTTTTTTTTTTCCAGGAGGAAATGGTTCTAGCACTGCATGGCTGAGGTGTGAGAAACTGAGAGCCTCACATCTGGGGGCTTTGGAGGGGCCACTACAGGAGCTGCAGTTCGGGAAGCCTAGGAGCTTATTTAGGCTCAGTGCCAGCAGTGACCGACCCAACTCATTTCCTCACCCTGCCAAGTGGAGTCTGATAAAGCGATGGGTCCAAGGATTATTGTAGCTGAGTTGCACCTCATAAAATTGACTGAAGTCACACCCACAGGGCCCTGCAAATGTTCCAAGTCCCAGCCGCACTGCTCAATTCACACACGGTGTGCTCCTGCCTCACCACTTTATCATGCCCTGTAGTTTGAAACTGCAAACTGTGTCATTTTCTAGAAAATCAGTTGTCTCACTCTACTACAAATTAACCATTTCCTTCTATTTGAAGTATTTGTAAAGGTGCTTGTTGGGAAAAGGATGAACAATAAAATCATTAACATTCTGTTCAACAGAACATCAGATATCCACAGCAAGAGCCTACTTCCTCTCTCAGGAGTAGTCAGTATTCTCTTGCACATGAACTAAGCAAAGTATTGCTTAGTTTGTCCCAGAAAAAAAAAAAATCTGTGCTTTACCATCAAATGTCCTGTTTTCCCCTGGTCCACTATAAACTTCCCTCAACCTCTTTCTCCTCATTTTATCTGACCTTGCCGTCTGCCACCTTCTGCCAACTTTGCCCATTTTTGGTGAGCACAGGGACAAAACTGTATTTTCTCATGTCATCAAAGCTACTCCAAAACATTTTGATTGCTTCCAGTCTATGTTCATGCAACACCTTCTGGATGTAACCACTGACAGAGTCTCATTCAAGCCTTCTCTGCCTTCACTGCCTTGTCCTCAGCAACTCAAAGTGAGGTTCTCTGCCCTGGTATAAAACTTGATAAACTTCAAATATCTTCATCTCTGGGTTGTGCTTTTCCTTATTTGAACAAAAGTTTCTTTTCCATCAGTGATTGCAGGCTCTAATCTCCCATATAAGTGCAGTATCACCCTAAAGAAATTGTTGCCACAATAAACGCCCAAACAAACACTTAAAAAAAATCCCCACAAAACAAAACAAAACCCAAACCAAAACAAACAAAAAAAAAAAGAAGAAAATTACAAATACTAGCCCAAATGCATGAAGCACAGCTGAAGCACAGGTAGTGTGGTGCTCAAGTTTGTAGAAAGACAGCACACTGTCGAAGTGTTTAATGTAGCATCAGAAACTTCAGGCAGTCTCACGCTTCTGGCATTTATCATGTGCCTGGGAAGAGCTCAGTGAAGGCTCAGCTCACAGTGTGCAAGTGACTAATTTGGATTTCCAAGATTTGCAAAGACAAGTGGTGTGACCATGCAAGAAACCAGACTGGCTCATATGAAGTCATTCTGACTTCCAATGCAGTATCAGGACTTTAAAAAAGTCCTCCTAATGAATATTTACCCCAGGGAAAAAAGAGGTCTTTATGATTTGTTCCAGTTTCTTCATTCACTGAGGATTTTTTCCAGTTGCCTTGGAGGTCTAAAGCACATTTCTGAAGTTTTCCTATTTCTCTCAAGCAATTTTTTTCAAACATTGCACGTATATTACGAATTAATTTTCAAAAATAGTTGATACTCTAAAATTGAAGTTGATTTATATGCCTGCATATGATCAAATGCATTCACACAAGGCTACACAGCCATGCAATACATGTGATTATGCAATGGTTGCATGTATATGCACTATTTGATTTACTCAGTACAAAGCCTCTTTACTCAGTACAAAGAGTCTTTACTGATGCTCTGCTGACACTTTCCTGATCTATTTTGTCATCAACTTACTCACTAAGTGAACACAAACATTTTTTTGTTTCACAGCTGTTCACTAGATGATCCAGGTATCATCCCTGTGTACTCATCAGCCTTCTAGAAGCATGAGCTCTCTATAGACTATAAATCTGTGAACCATAGCATATATTTTGTTCATACTTCCCTATGTTTAAAGAAAAAAAATCTTGTGACACTCAGGATATCCTGCAGGAATAGATTATATTCAGAACTTAAAACTTTTTGGCTCTCTGGGAAAAATGAAAAGTAACTATATGTATGTATATGTGTGTCTTTGATTCCATCATTTTTTAATAATAATAATAGATGATGATAAATCAGATTCTGATCCTGCAAGCTTTACCACACAAAATATCCTTATTCTGGCTGTTGCCCTGGGAATCAAGCATGGATGCTCAGAGTGAGCAGGGTTCCCCCTTCAGGTATGAGCAGAATCAGTCTCACATTTCCTGCCAAGGTTGGTACAAGGCTCCACTTCTTTTACTGCACAGCTTAGAAAAAGAAACAGTGCTGCCTTTTACTCCACAGTAGAAGAAAGGGCACATTTTTAAGAAGAAAACACCGCTAATGCAACCACTGGCATAATATATAGGTGCTCAGGCTCCGTAATAAAAGAAGCAGGGGTTGTATCGATGCTTTTAGAATTCTTTCTAAGGAATGCAAAAGTAATTATGCATGAGGTCTGTCTTGCTGCCCTTCCCAAAAAGATCCCCAGTTTCTCCCATGTGCCACTGCAGAGAGGAGTAGCTCTCCACTTTTTGAGAAATGTTCAGAACCTCACAGAATGAAAGTGAGGACTGAAATAAAACAATGAATTTGCTGTGGTTCAAACCCTGGTTAATCCCCTTCAAAAACCAGCATTTTCAGCATCCACCACTAAAGATTTCCAGGCCTCATCACATTCCCTGACACGTGATTTGGACATTGCAACATGTGGCATTTTTGTCTATAGGGCTCCCTTAGTAAACGGCCGAGCACATTCCAGGCAATGTGTGACACTGTCTATAGCTTGTATGTGGATGCAATCCATAGGAATTTTTCTTTTTTTGCCGTTAGTTATTCATATATTGCGGGATTCCCTTCTCTTGGACTCAATGACAAGCTCTTTCTCACATCACTGACACCAAGAGAAGCGTGTCTCCAGGAAGAGGCATAGCCCCATCTCAGACTGCACAGTGTGCTGCTCTTTCTGTCCCTTTCAGCTGGCTTAACACAACAGCCACATTAATGAGCTATAGCGACTATTCTCTGGCAGCAATGCACAATCCCAGTAATAACTGGGATTCTAGTGTGCAAATTACACAGCAGCAACAGATTCATTCTTAGCTTCGGGATCCTCACCCCCTCTTATCAAGATGGCAACACACCACAAAGAAATTTTTCAAATTTCACTGCATTCCCTACGTTTTTCATTCCAAGACAATGCTTTCCTACCTTGCCTTCCTCTTACATCCCCCTTATGTCCAATATCCTACAACCTCTCAATTCTATCGGTAGCCCCAACTTGAAGTCTCTTGAGGATACAAAGCAAGATGACATTCAGGTCATAAAGCAGAATATTAAGCACTAATTGTATCGGCCAAATCCCCGCAGAGCCGCAGAAGCCACACCTCCACCTAAAACTCAGGGACTTCCAGACCTGTGCTGCAACCCAGCAGGGAAATGTGAGGACCCGAGTGCAGGAGGCTGATGGCTGGGCCAAAGCACCGAGCAGCTCTCACGGATAAGCCCTTTCACACACTGACACGGCGGCACCATCGATTCTAAAAGCGCAAACAATGAAATCGACACAACCGCGGGTGTGATACAGGCGCACGGCATCAATCACGTTCCCTTTGATAAAGGTGTCCCAGACTCTAAGTACGCGCAAGCACGTATCCCGAGGCACCCGCAGCGTGCCGCGGTGGGTGACACATCCCCGGGGACAGCCTGGCCGCGACACGCCGCTCCCAGGGGCACGCTCCTGCCTCACGCCGCTCCCCGGGCGCTGCGGTTCGTGCGGGGAAGCGCCTGCCCTGCCAGCGAGCCCGCTCCGGGCATTTCATGGGGAATCCGGGCATTTCTCGCCGCAACGGGCGCCAAGCCCCCGGGCAGCGGCACAAAGCCGCTCGCCGACAGCCGGTGCCGGTGCCGCAGAGGGAGCTCCGGGGCAGCGCCCGCGCCCGCCGCCGTTACCTGCGCCCAGGTGCGGGCAGCGCCCCCCTTACCGGGCTCGTGCTCGCCGGGCCGGTCCGAGATCTCGATGACCAGGAGCTCCCGGCCCTCGGCGCTGCGCCCCACGGTGTAGATCCTGCTGATGGCGGGGCACTGCAGCCACACGGCCACCAGCGCCTCCCGCAGCTCGGCGTAGCGGTGGTACTCGAAGGAGATGCCCTCCTCGGCGCTCAGCCGCCGCCGCCGGCTGGCGGCACCCGCCGGGGGCTCCGCCGCGGCCCCGCAGGCAGCGAGCACCGCGCACAGCGCCAGCAGCAGCACCCGCACCGCCATCCCGCCCGCCTGCTGCTCCGCCGGCACCCAGCGAGAGAGCGAGGGAGCGAGGGAGGGAAGCCGGGAGCGGGAGGCAGTCGGGGGGCGGCGGGGCAGGGCCGGGCAGGGCGGGGCGGGACCGGCCGCTCCGCCCCGATCCGCGTCCCGAGCGCTCCCGCGGAGGGCGGGCGCCGCGGCCGCACGGTGCGGGAGAAAGCCTCTGACGCTGCTGTCATCAACCAGCTGCGAAAAACAGGCTGCGAGGATCCGGGTGCGCGTTTTCCGCACCGCCTCATCATTTTATGCGGTCCCAGCGGGTTAACCCACTGCCACAAACGCAAAGTAACATAGTGCTCCATGAATGAGTCAGTGCTATTGCAGGGCAACACAAATGCATCTGATTGACAGGGAAAAAATAAACCGTCATCTGTAAGGCTGCTTTGCTCCTCATTTATAAGGCGTCTTTGCTGCATTACAGAAAGGAAAGAATAAAACAAGACTTATTTTCTGATACTGACAGTACTTAGAGAGCACGCCCCAGTCTTTCAAAGCAAATGCTCGTGTGAAGAACCATTCACCATATATCAATAAATCAGTTTCTTCTAGATCGCAGATACTACAGGACTTCTAAAGCCGTGTTCTTTTCATCTTGTCCTCATAGGCATAGCTGTTTAGAATATGCTGAAACAGCCTGTAAAGGACAAGTTCTGAAAGCAAAAGGCAAAATACTAACGAGCAACTTCCATATCGGGTTGCTGATTTGGGCTTTGGGGTTTTTTTTTTGCTTACTTGACTTTTTTTAAGGACGCAAAGACTTGCTGGAAAATTTTGAGAGGTTCAAAATTTTGAAAAGTACACATGCTTCTACAAAAAGTACTTCTACAAACAGAATATTGTCATCAATAATTTAATGCATGTTTATTCTGATCTAATTTAAAAGGGTGAGCCTGTATAACACTTCCTTCTATCACAAATTAATACTGGATCAGTTTTCAGGAAGATTTTCTAATAATCTTTGATGATATTATGGACATGTTCCTAAATTGCGGGTATCTACTTCAAATAAGGTGATAATGGACACAATCTGTTCTAGAAGAATGTTTTCACTGACCTTTAGTGATGTACCAGCTCAGAAGGTGATTCAGCATCTGAAACACAGACCTAAATGTACAGCTACTATACATAAACACTTGAATATCTGTCTCTTTTACCTATACTCATTACCTTCCAGGGCCCTGAATGTCAGTCCCGAATTATTTGATGTGTTTCTTCATAGCAAAAACCAAAGTTTAACCCTTCCAGTTCTTACCATCTTTCAAAGCCAACTGGGTTCGGAAGCTGCCCTGCCCAGTTTAATTCAAGGCTTAGAACCACATGCAAAGGCACCTTCAGAGCACTTTTTGGAGCCTTCAACTCTTCATTCTTACTGCTAGAAAACTTTTGGAGATGCCTGTCATAGCATGTCCCATTAGTCTGAGGTTATTACAACACTAATTTGCACCAAGTGTTTTGCAAAACTTGGACATAGAGGGACTCCTTGATATGGTGTATTCTCTGACCAAGATCACTGTTTGAATTTAGGATCACAAAAGGACTTCTCCCCTTCCTAACAGCATTAAATGGACTACACGAAAAAAAAAATTGTTTATGACATCACGCTGCTTTAGAGCTATGTGCAGCACGTGCAGCCCTCTCAGTGCTCCAAATGGAGCTGCAAGTAATGGTAGCTGACCTAACATCCAAAAGATTCACCCTCTTCAGCACTACTGGCTACACTCATCACAGGCTAAATATTCCTTGTTTTCTTCATCACTTTTTCTTGCACTCAGTATACAAAATAGACAAATCTGCTAATGCAGATTACATTATCATTTTCTGGGAGAACTTTCTGATCCAAAAAGCCTCCCTTTTGTTCTTTGTAGCAACTACCATTGGCTTCTCTTCTAATTTAATTGACCAAAATACCTCACTAAAAGATACAAGTAGGCTGTGAAATCATCTATTTATTTTCATCTCCTTGAGCAGTGTATTATTATTCCACTACATGAAAGTAGTCTCACACCTAGATCTGAATGGATGTACTTCTGTTTTCATACTTATCCACCCTCACTCTTAAAAAACTTTAGACAATGTATACTTATAAAAATACATGCATATCTTGTGTGAAGCAGGGTGGTTTATATACTATCAAATATTTGAGCTCACACATACTAATCTGTTTTTAATAAGGGATTAAAAAACAATGTTTAAATTCTCAGACAGCATAGGAGCATATGCAGAACTGAGTAGGAGGAATAAATTGATGTCTTCCTTTGTATCTAATCCTTCCTCCTATTTTCCATAGTTCAGGGATGATTATCTTCAAAGGCCAAATTTCCTTGAAAAAGTTTTGGCACTCGCCTCAGTCTCTGGAAAAGGCTCCAACCCCAAGGGCATTCCCAGCCTATAAGCCTAACCAGGCACCTGGGCATGGCCTTGGAAGCTGATATTAAGGAGAGCAGTGAGTAGAGCACAAGTGCTTCAGGAAACCTACTGATCAACAGATTTTAAATCTACTTTACCTGTCTCTTTTATCTGAATATGGTGCAGCAAATAGCAAGCTATATTTCACCAACAGATACAGCCTAAATAACTTGGTAATTGCAAAAAAAAAAAAATTCATTAACATTTCCAAAATTACTTGTTTATAGACAAATCTACATGTATACAAAATATACATATAACACACATATATATTTACAGATTACTTCATTCCTTTGGCCAAACAGAATTTGCTGATTCAGATTTTCCAATACTTTTGACTTGGCTAAATCTTTCTTTTTCAGCAAAGCATTGTTCACCAGGAAGCATATGTTTTCCAAAATAAACTCACACTCACAGAATTTTGCTTACAAGGCTTACAAGTCTTTGTACATTTTTTTATTTGTGTGACAAGACAAAAAGGCTGAGGCAACTATTTTCTTTTATTATTCAGAAAGATAACCCTAAATCTAAGTCCATTACAAACAACTGAAGTACATATGGAACATCAGAAATCCTAAAAACGCTCTATGATTGAGAGCAGATATTCACATTATTAATAATAAAGAACTGCTAATACATACACCATGTAAACACTACATTTCTCTGGTTTGTATTTGAAAAGAAGTTTTAATGATAGGAATAAAATTACCCCAATCAATTTAAAAGAGAGAACAGTTGATCTCAGCATTGACAAACTAGGCAAGGAGATAGAGATAACTGTAAGAAGATTTTACAAAACTTACCAGAGTGTTGCTTATATTCCCATATATGTCATCTGACAGCTGTGGTCACTTGAAGCTGTGTCTTCAAGACAGAAGCAGCATTTATTACCAACCTTCAAAATGTGTTGCACAACTCAGTGGATCTATTTCTTGGATAGACTTGTAAAACAGGGTTGAGATATATAGGAAGTTGAGGCTTTTCCAGTACCTTGAGAAGGTGATTAATGTAAGGCAGGGCAAAGAAAAAAATACCACCCCAACAAAAAATGTAATAATAAAAGTACAGACAAGTCCCTTGTGCAGGAGGTTACACAAGGGATGAGGGAAAAAAACCCACCCACCTTCCAACTCGTTTGCTACAAGACCAAATCTTTCATTGCCTCCAGCTGTTAGATGACTCACACCTGTTACTGAAACCCAACCCTATCAGGTATTCAGAGCTGTTCTCTTGTTGGGTGGTGACCATCCTCTATATGTAACAACAGTGCATCGATACTCTATAGACTGCAACTCAAATTTCATACAAAATGTATGTGACATTTGCACCTACACAAACGGCAGTGACTTATTGCTGCCTCTTGTCCAAGTTTGCAGGAGTAATTACTACTCCTGGGGCGATGCCAGGTCCTGGATACTGGGCTGGAATCCTGTTCCTAAGAGATGCTATTGCCTGGCTATGGTGCCAAGTACTCACACAGAGAAACTGCCATGCAGGATCATTGTGAGGGTTTGAAAAACGGGCTGATAGGGCTTTTTAAAAGTGGTGAATCATGATCTCAGAGGAGCATTCTTCTGGTCTTCCCCAGGGACTGGTATTTCAAGTCCAAGAGTTAATTTATTCAGTGATTACATAAATGTGAATCATAACTGATTAAAATGTGTGGATGACAAAGAATGGTGAATAATAAGAATATAGCAGCTCTGGAATGTGATTTACTTGGTAAGTCAAGCACATTTTAATATTTCAGAGCAGCAAATTGTGAATTACGCTTAAGAACAAGCAATGTAAAACACAGATGACAGTCTGGCAACCACCATCCCCAGAAGCACATACAGTAACGACTGTATTTTCCAGTGCAAGGCTTAGACAGAAGGATAATGATTAAGTGGGAGTATATGATTATATCACAAGGTGGTCTTAGAGACCTGGACACACAGTTCTGATACCTACAGCTGAAATAAGACTGAAAATTCAGAGACAAGCCACAAAAGTGATTTGAGAAACAGAGGGAATGCCTTACCTTGGAGGATACCATCTGGCGAGCTGGTGAAAAATAAATTGAGAAGTGATTTGACTACTGCGTTTACAACATTCACAGACGGAAAATTGTAGCAAGAACTAATGACACAAAGTTGCCTCCTCCCTGGACCTGCCAGTTACAGGTTTCAATGAACAAGATGTGCCAGGGGGTGCAGCTGTCAGAGCAAAGGGAGGCAGCCATAATTGGGGCAGAAATTTGGAGGCAATTAACCAGACACTGGGGTTAACAGTAACTATCAGTAGCCATAATGAAAGCTTCAATAATGTAATTTTTCAACAAAAATGAACATTAAAAATCTAGAAACATATCACAGTGTAAAAAAATTATCATAAAACATACAGCATAACTCCGTGAGGAAAATAAAAGAAGTAATATAATCCTATAATCATAATATCAATCAAAATTAATATTTTCTGGCATGCTGCACCATAGTGTAAAATAAACCACCTTATTTTGTATTTCACCTCAGCTGCCAAAGCAGTTGATTATTTTGCAATAATCATTATAGTTTATAATACTTTTCAAGTTTCCATGGGGTTTTTTGATGTTAACTCCAAGAAATTAATTCATGGTTTACATAGGACATAATTATTGTCATATCCTAAGGCATAGTGCAAACTGTTATTTCCCACAGATGAGCTTTAATTAAACTAAACTGGACTTTCAAGGAAAGATAATGTAGTGGAAAGTGTTCCTCCCCCACTTATTCCCCTGTTCTACCATATTTAAGAGTTCAATCTGTCTCCTTGTTGAAGATAAAGGACAACTGCTTGTGTAAGATTTTTTTGTGCATCGTGAAAACCCAAAATTGTTAACCCATACATTTATCTTTTTTACTGTTGCACAAAAACCTCTTTGTTTTCAGATCTGCACATACTCTATAGTCTCTCTCACAAAATATGCAGGAAAAAAAAGCAGTGAAGTCTTATTTAATAACGGCCTAAAATCTAAAAAATGGAATCTCCTAGCACAATTCTTCATTTGCATAAAAGTCACAAAGTAATGAGGTAGGTCATTTACTCGCCAGCATCACATTCAGCAATAAATACAGGGTTCTACATCTGAAAAACCAGTGGGGTGGTGGTAAAAAGCAAGTCCCTCTGAGTCCTGAAGAAAACAAGCCTGTGGGTTTCAAATGCAATTCCTGTGTTGAGAGGTCCAGCAGGCACATTTCTGTTCCGCAAAAAATAAACTTATAAAGCACAGATTGCATAATTCTCTAGAGATTTGTTAAAGAAAGATCAAAAACAACGATGTGATCACACTGTACACCAAGGATGTATATAAAATAACCCAAAAACCTAAAATAGCATTAAGTGTCAGAAAAACACGGATTCAACTAATTTTAAAAGGTCCAAAAAACCCCCATGCACACTTCCCCAAACGATAGTGTGTTAGAATTGCATTCTTTATTTTTAAACCTCTTGAAGAATGGAATATACATTACAACTCTGCAAGTCAACCCCATCATGGTTTTAGCACTCTGCTTCAGATTTCCTATAGCTGAGGAGACACCAAGCTTTTACAAATACCTTTACTGGAATGTTTGAGCAAGTGGCTCCCAGTTGTGCATTATTTTGCGGCAGTGTGAGCGGAGGCATAAGCAGCAGGCTGAGAACAAATGAGTAGAATGATGTTCACAGGGAAAAGCTGAAGCTCTGAAAGCTCCTTGTGTTTTTAGGCTAATGCTTCAGTCAAATCAAGCAAAGTATAGCTGCAGCTGCAGGATGGGAGTGGGAGTTGACAAAGCAGAGGATAATGGCCATCTTTGAAATCTGATTAAAGAGGTTGCTTCCACCACAGAGAGTTCAGGCGGGAAGTGCATATGGATGCAGCAAGGCTTAAGTACCAGTCCCTGCTAAAAACTCAACAATACAGGGATTTCAGCTTCTGTTCTCCTGCCACAGCCAAATAGATTTTTTTCCCTTCCTTTTTGAAAGAAAGGGGAAAAATACTGAATTTCAATAGGGATACACATAAAGAAGTAAAAGCTTCTACAAAACACATACAGAAGAGGAATCTGAACTACTTCCCCATCTCAAGCAATATTTGAGTCATTCTGCATGTCATTAACACCTTACTTTTTGTTAGAAGCCTGATCTCATCTGCACTTTCACTGGATTGTCTGTTTTGACAGTTTTACCAGACTGCATGTGAAGCAGCACTAAAATTCAGGTGTGGTATTGAGTAAGCAAAACACTGGAAAGTTATCTAAGGGACTTGTCAAGTAGATGAAGTGGTATTTGGAGTCTGAAGAGCAGCTGACATGACAGTACAAAGTGGAAGATCTTTTAAGGGTTTAAGTCCTTCTCAAATACTTCACTATTATTTCCTGTGCAATAGACAAATACTTATGGTAGATTCAAAAATTAGACGACTGCAATTCAAGCAGTAGATTTTGAGATCCTAGCTTGTGATCAAGCTGTAGCCTGAGAATGCACTCATTCCAAAAGATGTTGCTACATTGAGCAGTTATGTATCCAAGTCCTTCAAAACAAAAACCAGCAGAATTTGCATGTTCTCTGTTTCCATTTTTACTGCTGCCTCTGTAAGCAGTTTAACAGATGGCACTGCTGCAAACCATCCCAACAAATAATGCTTCTCCATTAAAGAGATGAGTATGACCCTGTATCCTACATGGTTTTAGCACAGCTTTGTGTTTAAAAGCATATGAAAAGTATAATACACACATCAAACCAAACCACATTTATTTCCTCAGTCACAAGTGCAAATATAGCAACAAGTCAGATCAGCAAATTACAACACAGAAAAGAATGTAATGTAAATGCTAAGTACACTGACAGACCAACTTCAAGAGAGCAGCAAAAAACAGTGTCTTCAAATAAAAATTTCTATTCTTTTTACCTGTAATCTAAAATAACATAATGAATCTAGATCAGGAATGTCTCTCATAACTCATGTTTAGCCAGGTATTCTGTTATTAGCAGTTCACATTATCCAGTGTGCAAAAGACTTGTCCAAGCTTCCTAGTAACAGACATTTTGGTTTTAAGCAACTTTTACTCAATATTTAAATAATACAGTGCTGATGCTAGTTAATAACTTCTGCTATTTGATATTATAAATTTAAGAATATATATTTAAAAAAGTCAAGACCAACTTCACTGTACATATGTAATTCTACCTGGATCCAGAAATGGGCAACATTATAGATAAAACTGATTTTTTTTCTTGTCAAAAAAAAAAGATAGACACAAATCATCTCTGGTTTCTTCCATCATCTTTAAATCCGTAGTTAAAATATATGCAGTACTTATGTATAAAATAGAAAACATTCCCATTAGAAAGATACTGCAGTTCCATTAGCTGTTTTTCCCTACCTCTTAGAAGCCAGGGAACAAGATTTATGCTAAACACTCAATCACTATTTTGCTTTACAGAAAAGCAAAAGTTGACTTTTACACTGGAAATTTAGTTAGCCTTCTTCTTTGTTATGCATTGTTTCTTCTTCTCTTTTTCTTGATAGGCAATGAACTGACAGTCTGTACCAAAGAGCCTGTCCCACCACGTGAAGGTCGAGGCATAGTTGCCAATAAAGTTCATGTGATGGAAATCATGGAAACGGGCCCCAGCATAGAAAGGCACCAAATGAAGAGGGTTCAGCGGGACATCGTAGCCACTGCAGGGCAGGAACAAAAAAGAAAAGCAGCTAGGGTAAGGATTTTTCTGAGATGTAAACTACACAATATAGACACTAACTTGTCATTTTTATGAAGAAGAAAAATATTTTATAGTATTCTAAGGTTCTATGGTAATCACTGCAATACTGACTTAACATGAAAACAAGTTCCCCCCACTCCTAGCCAAATGACTCTGTAAATTATCCCACAATGGTTTTGGCACTTGCTTTTCAGCTCAGTTTACAAGGCAATTAAAAAAAACTTCAAGCAGGTAACTTTAAAAAGTCACAGTGGCTGCCTTGCTGCTGGCTTAGCAGTTTTAACTAGGAGTGGCTTTAGGAAGGAGGAACAAGAAGTAACATTAAGTGACAGCTATGGCCATCAGCACAGCAGCTCATCAGAGAGCATCTCAAATCAACAATCACTGCATGCCTACTCTTATATTCAGCTTACTCCAAGTTCTTCATATATCTATAATCCAAATATATGATTAAAGTAAGATTAAAAGCAGAACAGTGTGCTCTAGAGGGATTCCAACTCCTTTGCTTGGAAAGCTTCTTACCACCACCTAGTGGGGAGAGCGCAAGGCAATTCATCATAAATGAATCCAAGGCAATTCATTATAAACCCCTCATGAGGAGAACAAACTAAAATGATAATTATAATAGGAAATTCATATTTTGTGTCCATGAGTTTATGGTATGCCACAATATATACTTTGGGAAGCCTACAAGCAAAACATGACTAAACCTGGAATGCTTTATACCCTGAATTTACTAGTAGCTTATGTGCCACTGAAACAACTGACACTCAACTTGCGACACTATCTGCTTCATAATATATTTACAAACACAAGGTCAAGTGTTAATACCACCATTTCAAAAATAAACTCGTAGTGTCCCCTGCCTCTTGAACACAGGAAAGAAATGCTCATTCATGTGTAGATGAACTAAACTAAGCCTACTGGGATTTGCCCTAAGATTTTGGAGCCAAATTTGAAATAAGTCAGTTCTACTACAGGGACAAGAAGTCTTGTCCTTTTTATCCACAATAAATAAATAAAAGCAATGTATGCATTTGGTTTAAAGAGAGTCAGTGGTCACAGAGCATAAAGTTTTTCTTGAGCAAGAAAACAGTCTGACAAAATATTAAACAGCAAGAACTCTTGGCTGGAATATCACCTTTTGTAGCTGATTTTTTGTGTTCCAATATGCCTAAGATCACTTGCACACCAAACATCAATAGCCAGACACCCTAATCAGGTGCCTAGCTTCTCTATCCATCCTTGAGATGCCCTAGCTGATAGTCCACACTCTTTTGATCAGCAACACCTGCTGCTGACACTACCTCACAACAGAAAAGAGCCGTAACTCCCTGGGTTGTCTCATCCTTTCTTAAGACACAGAAACACATTTTAGTGCAAAATAAAAAGTACATCTCAGTGACAGAGACAGCTGAGTTTGAGACAGACGGAGGAACAAGAGAAAAAACAATTATTAAGAAGCAACGAGCATCTCACCTGTGCACATCAATGGTTTCCATCAAGCGACAGATCACCCACGCCCACAGAAGAACCACATGGTTACAGAAAACAACAATTCCAATAAAAAAGCCAGTTCCAAGGATGAGTGTTTCCAGGGGATGTGCATATTCTGCTTGCATTCCAAATGGAGACTAGAAAGAGATAACAGACAAGGAACAGTCACAACTTTCAGTTTTATGTACTCCCAAATCAGAATGGATATTTTGTGATACTCTCCCTTTCCCATTACCCCACAAGACCACAACAGGACAAAGTAAACAATGTTGTGGGCAAAGGGAATGGTATGACTGAGCAAGGGCCATAACACACATATTTAGCTCCTCTTTGGAAGAAGAGTATTTCAAGGTCATAAGGATTATCACTCTACTAGTGAATCCAAACACTTCACTACTAGTTGAAAATTTAAAAATTTTTATTTAGTCTTACCCTCACCCCAGGTCAAACCATTATTTCAGGAATATTAGAAGTGTTTGGCAAGCTCCTATCAGCTTTGCTATACATCCAGTCTTGGAAGCAGAAGAAAGAAGGAAGCCAAAATATTCTCAGAAGCAGGACTCACTTAGAAATTTATTATCAAAATAAAAATTAAAAATCCCTCATCTCTGACCATTTTTTTAAATAAATTTGTACCTGTCAAATGTTATTTTGAGATTGATATAAAACATTTTCTCTCATATATGTATAAACACACACACACACACCAGTCATTCCTACATTTGGTTTAGCAAAAAAAGACATTTCAAAGAGTTTTCAATCATAGAACACCACACACAGAGAACAGTATGAGAATTTTTAACCTAATGCTGAAGGTTATAAATAAGATCATCCGAAAAAAATGAAGTCCATTTTGTGTTAAGGGACACTTTAAAAACATCTATTTTTACTGTTAGGAAAAGTTTTTGGTGAAACAGCAATTAAGCTACAGATCACTTCTGTGAGAACTGCTAATCACTCAAAGAATAATGGCCAAAAGCTGCTCCAGCTAGGGACCTGAGGGGCTGCCAAGAGCAAGCAGAAGAGAGCAGCTGCTGCTGCAGATGTCTGTACATATGCATGCATCAGTCCATACCAAGCTCCTCAATTACTGGCACCATGCATAAAGCATCCATGACCCAGCAGGTTGCAGTTTCCTTTTGGCACACTCTAGGTTATACACAGCAGCACAGAAATGCACAGCACTGACTCCTGGGCTCCACAGGCAGAGCCACCTAAACACAGCAATATCATCTACAAAGTGCAAGCAAGCACTGCTGGATCCTACCTGGCCCCAGCCAAGTGTGGTTCATTGCCTGGTGCTCAGTGCCAGCTCCAACACCATTAAATGCAGAAACACAAAATGTGCGCTCTCGATACATTTGTGTACCTGAGCTGCACAATGGGCTACACTAATTCCAGAGGCCCTCATCCAGAGCTGCAATCCCTTCATTGAATGAAGTACGTGATGCACACACCCGGGTTGTGCAAGAGCTGCCTGTCTGATCATGTTCTGGGGATTCACACGCTCTGGGTAACAGCCTGGGTGGTGGGAACTGATGCACAACCTAACCCTGACATCTACAGTTTCCCTGCCCCTAGCAATGAGACCTGTATTATAAAACATAGGTCTGCATTTTTAAAAATCAGCTTCACATCGCTCATAGATACGATCAAACTTTAGCAGGAATGCCATCTTTCATTTCACTGAAATGAAATCAAATTACAGGAACATTTTGTTTCAGGAACAAAATGGATGACTGATCTTGACAAAGTGCCCAAGAAAAGGCATCTATAACCACACTGTCAAAGGAATGCAAAATTCTTAGGTTTCTCAATTAAGATGTTTAAGTAAGTTCTATGAAACATATACTAAAAGCTATTATTAGAGAAAAAAACCAAGTAATACATACAACAAACTCATGGTGAACCTTATGGATATACTTGTATATTCTCTTGTGATGCAGCAATCTATGCAGAAAATAGTGCCAGGCATCCTCAATCACTGCACATCCAAAACACTGGGCAACCAGGACATACCTTGAAAAAGCAGAAGATCTAGTAGTTATAGAAAATACTAGCAGACATATGTTTGTGAAACAGCTCTCTAAGAAAGATGACCTTCTGTGACAAAAAATTAATGTTGGTGTGGGGAGTAGGGGAGAAGGGTGGCATTATAGCTAATCCAGCTTTGTTCAAAAGCCCATCAGCTCAGAGCAAGAAAAGAAGACTGTGAAGGTGGTACATTCTCTCCTTTGAGGAACACCCTACTGCAAGGTGGAAGGTAGAGACACTTAGGAGGAATAAAAAAATTTAGACAAATAAAACCCCCAGAAAGCCCAACATTTAACCCACCCCACCCAGCATCTTGCTTTGCTTCCATAAACTCCCTCCTAATCCCCCTTCTCCTCCAAAGATTAGAACAGCCTGGGGACATTTAAAAAAATTGAGAAAGTTCTAATTAGCTCTTAGAGAAGCTAAGCATCAAATGAAGGATGATTAACAAACACAGTTTACATAGCCAAAAAATTACTTCCTATCAGAGTTGACAACACCAATTGTTAAATATTCTGCCTCCAGCTGTCTTAGCTCAGCATCACCATATCAGAAAAATCTACGCACCATCTCGGCATCTCTTCCCACCCATACGGGATGTTAAAATACTCTGTGAAGTAATAGGTTCCACAAATCAGGGGAAGCTGAATGAAGAAGTGATTGAAGAGGAGGGTTTTGAAACACTTCCACTGTTTTTCCCAAGTTTCTGGTTTATCCTAAAATGAAGCAAAAAGAATTCATTGTATTACATGTTTCTGTTTCTTGCAAGTGAAGTGCTCCAAAAATGCATTTGGAGTCAGTTTAATTTCACCTGGGAAGACAGATGCCTTCCAGTAATAAAGATTAACTCAGGCAACACAAATAACATGGAACTGGATTCAGTTTTATCAAAACTTCATTTTTCTAGGCCAGTGTTTTAAGATAAGCTATCTTGCCAGTCACCTCCAAACTATTTTTGTTTTTTCAGTGTTTATAGTTAGCAGGAACATGTCATACTCAAGAGTTTAACATAATCCAAGTTTGCTTTCCTTGTTCACACCATATAATGCATTTCCATTGCTAAAATAATACAAAGAGAGGCTGAAGATACAAGCTTGTGAAAAAATAATTGTCTTGAAAACATTCCGTTTTTGCAGGAGACATTCTACCAACTACTGCCATAAATGAAGAAGCTGATTTCTAATTCAAATTATAATGACCTAGGGGAAAACAATGATCTTTAGATACTGGATGTGCCTTTGCCTCCAATCAGGAGTGTGCAATCCATTCCAGACTTTCTTCATTGTCAAAATATTTCAAAATCCTTTCAAGAGGATGTGCACAGAGGCACTTTGAAGAAGAGCTATTAAATAAGCACACCATGTTATTATTTTATAGTACTAAGGCACACCTCTAACACCAGATGTCAGAATTCTATTCACCTTCCCCTCCTGATAGAAAAACTATTTATATATAATTTTACTAAAAGTCAGACTGACATACCCTTTCCTCTCTTTACCACCATGGTGAAAAGCATAACCCTTCCTCAGGGAAAAAACCTCCTTTCCCAAAACCCACTTCTCTTTCTCTCCTCATACACAGAGTAATTTTACTTTGTTGTTTCCAGGATGTCCAAGTGACAGATGAAATGGAACCATATACATTGAGAACCAGGATACTGTGATTATATGCTCTGCCTGACAGGTTCAAAAACAAGTCAGTGTATACTTCATAACTTTCTCTTACCTGTTGAATTTTATACTTTTGCATGTATGGTATAAACTGAAAGATAAATCCTGGTACACAGAGCAAAAAGTATGAAACTTCATGAACTATAAGTGATCCCCAAGTTGCAATCTGGAACTTGGTGTAGTTATCCAGCATGTAATTCCAGGCATTTTTAAATGGTTGCTGCAGTGGATTGTTGGGTAAGAAAGAGTCTATATATTCCACTGCCAGGTAAGCAGAGTTCAAGATATTAACGCTGTCGTTCATGGCCATGGTTCAGTCATAAAACATCACAATTACAGTTCTTCTGTAGTTGTCTGTAAGTAACCTGCAAATTGTGAGAAAAATTCAATAAACAGAAGTTAATCTTCAGAGAAAAAAGCATAACATGATACAGTCATTACCTAGTTTTAAAGTAAAAGCTGAGAAAGGACAGGAAAGACAGATTCTCTTCATACAGAATAGACCAAAAGAACAAAGCTTTAGATTGGTTTGATAAGCAAACCAATTTGAGAAGCAATCAGCTCCTAGGTTCTGAGATTATGTCAAGGGAGCAAAAGGATAAAAAAGTATTAATTACTAGCCAAATTTATTTCAAGGTTTTTACAGGATAATTGTATTCTGTACTAAAAGAGCAACAGGAATTAAAAAAAAAGATTTAACAGATTAATTAACTTGATTATCCAGTCCTATTTTTCTCATAGCTCTGAACCAAAATCCCTGCAAATTACATCAACACTGCAGCTGGCTTGAGGCAGTCCCTCAGTAATGGACTTTTCCTCACACCTCCCAAAACCACAGAGGGTGCACTCCTGCAGGTGCCCTGAACTCATGCCATTTCCACAGACTGGGCTCCTTGTTGGTTTGGCTTGGAAGGGACCTTTAAACATCATTTACAGTCCAACCCTCTTGGGATGGGCAGGGACATTTTTCAGGCTATCAACTGGCTTAAAGCACCATCCCACCCAGCCTTCAAACACTCCCAGGGATGGGGCATACACAACTTTTCTGCTCTACCTGTTCCAGTGTCTCGGCACTCTCATTGTAAGAAATATCATTCTTATGCCACATCTAAACCTATCCATTTTTAGTTTAAGAACACTGCCCTGTGCTTTGTCACTACAAGCCTTAGCAAAAAGCCCCCTGTATGTACCACAGTATGGTGTCCCTTGAACTTTCTCTTCTCCAGACGGCACAGCCCCAACTCTTCCAGCCTCTCCCCCCTGGTGCTGTGTCCTCAGAGCACTCCCAGTGCCCTCCTCTGGACCCCTTTAACAGCTCCATGTCACACGGGTTTGCAATTCATTGCAATTCAAAGTCCCTTGAACTTTCTCTTCTCCAGACGGCACAGCCCCAACTCTTCCAGCCTCTCCCCCCTGGTGCTGTGTCCTCAGAGCACTCCCAGTGCCCTCCTCTGGACCCCTTTAACAGCTCCATCTCACACGGGTTTGCAACTCACAGGCCGGAGGACACTGGTTCATCCCCAGCAGGTGCACTTAGGCTCAGTCCCACACAAATCACAGCAGCGCAGGCTGGAACAGAGCTCTGAGATGCCCTGACTGTGGCACACCCATGACCTGTGACCCAACACCACCCCACGGCACCAAATGCCACATCCAGTCTTTCCCTAAACACCTCCGGGGCGGGTGCCCATCGCCACCGTGGGCAGCCCGTTCCCATGGCTAATTACTGCCACATATTCAGCACCATACCAAGCCACTACCCAACTACATCAGGTATCGTTTTTCTCAGCAACCCCATCACCAAAAGCACCGCAGCAGATGCCAAGGCACTCCCAGCCCGAATTCCCGGGCGGACGGACCCGCAAGGCAACTCAACCACGGCCGCCACCCCGCATACGCCGCCGGCGAGCCCAGGAGCCCCGGCCGGGCTGCANNNACCCCCGGCCGGGCTGCACCGGGCCCCCTCCGTCCCGCCCGGCCCCGCCGGGCGGCGGACACATGCCGGCACACGCGCGGGGAGCGCCGAGGGGAGATGTGCTCCCTCGGGGAGCCCGCAGCCCGGCACCCGCAGCCCCGCAGCCTGGGCCGCGCCCCCCTGGCCCCTCGCCCCTCACCTNGGGGTGGAGTGAGGATAGTGAGACCCCGGCGCGCGGCCAATGGGGCGGGAGCACGGCCCGGTGACGCGCACGACGCCATGGGGCGGGGCCCGGCCGGGCGCGGGCGCGGCTGCGGGAGCGGCCCGGGGGGACAGGCCCGGGCTGGGGCAGGGACCCGGGCAGGGGCAGGAACCCGGGACCCGGGCAGGGACAGGGACCCGGACAGGGACCCGGGGCTGGGGCAGGGACCCGGGCAGGGACCCGAGGCTGGGGCAGGGACCCGGGCAGGGACCCGCCAGCCCATCGCCCGCAGGAGCGGCGTCACCCCTGCAGGGGCCTGCTTCCGCGGTAATGAACAGATGGAAGTGCACAGGCGGCGGTGTCGCCATGGCAGCAGCGGCTCACAGCCGCACTCACGGGCTGCCGTCATGCGTACATGTACGAGTGAAATAAAAGGTTCCCGGTGGAAGCTCCTCGCCCCACCGCGCGTCACCGCGCACACGGAATGCGGCACCTACGTGACTCCAGCCCTGTCACCGGGGTCACTGCTCAGACGCTCTCAGCGGTGACCATTCCGCACTCAGGGACAGCCACACTGTGAAAAACAGCTGCGGCACACAGCGCTGCTTGCTCACGGGACTGGCTCCCAAACCCCCACAACTCTCAAATCGCTGGCATTCACACCTTTACAACACCTGCTGCTCCGCCCTCCGCCCCCCAGTTTATTTCACCGATTATTTGGTTTAAGACTTGTATTGAGAAACACAAGTTTTAAGCGACCTGTTGGCATTAGGAAACAATGTACAAACTTTTATTTGAAGAAAATGTCTCAAATATGACAGTAACTTTGGTCATGTTAAAAGGAGGCCATCCAAGAACAAATAAAAATGTGCTGCTTTATAAGCATGGCCATATACAGTGTATTCAGATATTGGCTAATAGAAGATTACACGCATAAATAGGCCTTTGTACCATGCAAGTTCAACGCAATTGCATACATTCACTATAAATTTTCAGTTATTTTCATGCCAAATCACCTTTTGGATAAAAAGGTAAAAAAGAAGTAACATCTAAATGTGACCAAAATTGAACAGGAAAAGAAAAAAACCCTGTAAGTACAGACAACATTTTTATTAAAAAGATACTGAAATTACACCTGCTCAAGAAGTGTTAAACCGTCTCTGATCTCCTTCAGCGGGAATTAGTGTTAAGCATTGTTACATATCAAAAAATACATCTCTGTTTTACAACATAGTACTGACATATTCAAAGTACTGTGCCAAATTATAAATAGTAAAATCAGGTTTTGAAGAGTTTCAATAGAGAGCAACTTATGCTCACACAAACATATGCACGTAGTATAGTTATGTAACAAAAGTTTTATAAAAGGAAACAAATGTACCCCATGCCAGTTTGAATTACTGAGGTGGGATTCAGTACCTACAATGAAGATTGACAGTTCATTTCCTTAAATATATTTATTAGTCTCTGGAAAAAATAAGACAAAAATTTACTTTCACCAGAAAACACACCATTCTTCACTCACAATCCGTGTCTCAGTCACGACTGACAGAAGTCAGTCCTTATGAAAGTGTTGGGTTTTTTTTGAAGACCTTGCAATAAAAAAAAAGGTCCACCAGACTTCAAAAGTTCAATCAGCTTCTGCTCAACTGCAGAATAATCATACGAATTGCTTCTACCTAGAGTAATCTTCGTCATCTGTCATCTGTAATTGTAGACAGTCACATCTTCCACTGTGACTCAAGGTGCAGCTACAAGTAGAGAAGTGCTTAGATACTCAGTCACTTCAAATACACTTGTTGAAGGCTGCTTCTAGTGCATAATCAAGTTGAAAATCCCTTTACTGATCATAATGGTTTGTCAATAACTGTAACACCTAGAGTGGGGGAAAAAAATGGATAAATCTTTAGGAAGTATTGTTTTTATAATCAAGAAAAAAAATTAATATGGTACATTGTAATTAGCATTTAACTGTGCACCAGAAACAATGTACATATTTTCCCCTAATTTCTCTTTGACACAAAGCTGTCTGAATCAGTGCAAAGCTCTGAAAGTTTCTGTGACTTGATAAAACCTGTGACTAATCAAGTTTAATTTTGCTATCAGTGAGATATATCCTTAACATTCACTTAAATAACTCATTGGAAAAACTGCAGTTATTAAAGGAAAAGATTCCTGAAACAGCTCATTTTCTAAATATCAAATCCCAAAGAATTTCAGAATTGCACCCATTAGATTGAGACACATATTTCTTGTTAAAAAAACTGGTCATACCAGAATCATCTTTCTGACTCACCATTTATGTACTAAATCCTTCTTGAGTACTCTTTAAACCCTTTTTTTTTTCCTTGTAGTGAATAATTATTTGAAGTCATAATTCAAAATGTACTATCAGATTCTTCCTACCCACTTTATTATCTTAGGTTTTTTACCTTAGACAAGACTCTGTTTGGATGCTTTGTCTTAAATGTTATACTTTTGAAAGTCTATTAAAAATGTCTGAAGTCTATTAAAAATGCCTTACCTGCATAGCTCCTCCCTGTACTCATACAAGATGACACAACCGTCCATTTATCAGTGGTTGGATTATAATACTCCACTGTTGATAAGTTACAGGAACCGTCATCTCCTCCAACTACATACAACAGACCATTTACAGCACAAACACCTGAAAAAGGGAAGGAAACCACAATGAAAACTAGTAATTGACTTAGACACCCCCAAAAGCATGTTTTTTGTGAAAGCAGCAAGAATCCAGGTACATGCCATTCACAATTGACACTGGCACAATTTCAGTCATTGCTGCACATACCTGCATTCCTTCTGCACATGTTCATGTCTGCAACCTGCTTCCAGGTACTGGCAATGGGGTCAAACACTTCAACACTTTTTCTTACCAAAGGACCATCATGACCACCTACTGCATACAATAAATTGTTTAACACACCAACACCTGCAAACATATGAAAATACGCACAATTAACCAGAGAATTATTTGAATGATACTAAGGAGAAACAATAAATATGTCAGCTAACATAAATCCTTCATTAAGTCAGTGTTGGAAACTATTTCAGAAAACATTTGGGTCAGGATGCATTAAAGCAGAGAGACAGTAACTACAGCAAGACACTGATAAAATGCCTTGCGTGCCCATCTACCATATCACAGCATACAAAGACCAGAGCTGTTCTGCAACAGAAGATTTAGAAAATTTTGGACGAAAAATGACGTGCAGGAAAATGAGGCTTGTTGAAATTTAGGACTAATTAGAAGTGACAGTAAATGAGACAATGGGCTCAGCCAGCATAACAGAAATCTGACAAGATGATTAAGTGTAAGTGAACTTTCAGAAAGCAAAAACTGTGCAGTACAGAGGATAAAAGCTGAATGGATAGACATTATACAATAGGGATGTTTCCACTGAAGTGTTGGAACACCTTGTAAACAGATGGAACAGAAGTAAACAGTTAGCAGTGAGTACCTTCTCTGGGACTGGAAGAACACCAAGCATCTTTGAACCAAGCTTCAGTTATCAAAATATCCAAAAGGATATTAAAGGGTGTCCTTTAATCCTAAGGGCTCCTTTACTTTACAACAAAAGTTTATCAATCTGTGAGCTTGGAATGAAGGCGTGAGTAAAGCTAGTTCTCAGTTCTATCTACTTGCTGTTTGGGCTGCACATATTGAAAAGATGGAAATGGGGGAAGCAGAAAGAAAGGCCTGTTTATTTATTCCTCCCTTTATAATGCATTATTAGAACCAAAACATAATAAAGCTCAGAAATGTAGGGGGGTTTTTTGTATTAAAACTTCTGAGTGATGGACCATAAAGACAACTAAAAAAAGCACTTCTATGTAAGTATACTGGGAAATCTAATAAATGCCACATTTAAGACTATGAAACTCAAAGCAGAGATACAGATTTGCAAGTATAGCTCATAAAGTACTCCTGGAAAAGGAACCACTTAAAATCTTTTCAAAGGGAAACAACAAATATGAATGCAAAAAATCAGGTAAGTCCCTCAAAGAAAAAAACAAATATTGGAGGTTGAAAAAAAAAGGAGAAAAAAAAGAGAGAACCCCGAGACCTTAATAACCAGCTGAAATATCTTTAAAAATATATCACTGATTTTGTATTTAAGAGCCACTTCTATATATGGAGAGAAATTACTCCTGCTGAAATGACTGAATTTTCTTAATAAAGAGACTGATTTTAACAATTAAAAGAAGAGAGAAAGGAAACATGGAAGCTAATTGGTACTGTAAATCTGAAAAATAGCTTCTTGATAGGACACTCTTATGAATCATGCTATTTAGAGCTTTATCAGTGATATTCACTACTAGCATTTCCCCATATCCTTCCCAGTTAATTTAATTCCTCTTTTATTGCTATTATTTCTAGCTATCATGCCACAGTATAGAATAACAACTTTTCTTTCTCCCACTCTGATCACACTTTATTAGACAGGATAGTACAACATTCATCTTTTGTAGAATTAAACATTACAGAGCTAGAAGGAGGGCTAATATTTTCAGTTTAAATCTGGGATGTGATATAAATCCCCCCACCCATGCTTTTGATAGAGTTACTGGCCTTCCTATTCAGTGTGTAGACCTTTCCCTTTGCCACATTGCCACTTTTTTCTTTCATAGCTCCTTATTTTTAATAATTTCCTCTGTTCCTCCATGGTGCTTCATTTTCCCTTAATCCCACACCCAGTTTCCAGGTCCTACCTTATTTCTTGCTCCTTCCGTCTGTATCCTCTTGTTGCCGTCTTCTGAGTTCTCCTTTCTTTGTTATTTTTCTTTCCTGCCCATTTTTCAGGACCCTGTCTTATATCTCTCAGCCCTCCCAAATGGCCTATATCTGGATCTGAAGTTCCTCCTCCCAATATGTTGCTGGAAACAGATCTGTCCCCGTATTGATCAACTGAGAAGCAGTGGGTACTAAAGAAGAGTAACTGAGGGTTAACCTCTGAAATGTTGCTTTTGAGTGAAGCTGAAGCAGTAGGAACAGAAGAGATGAGCTTAAGTTCTTTGAGATGACCAGACATCCAAAAGTTGAATACAGGAACAAAATTCTCTTTAGTTAGCCCCCATAACACCACCAGGACTGATTGACAGTTGAAGCAGTTCTGGTGGGTTTGGCTATTTAGCCTCTACAGCCAAGCTCAATCAACAGTCGCAATTTTCACATTACCACCCACTCCTCCACCATGCAAAAATATAATTTTTCATGTATTTAACAGAGTGGCACAGAACAATGTTGATTATTTTACTCAATTATATGAATCTGGAATAACTGTCTACATTTAGTTTTCCTCTCAACTTTTTTTTCATCAGTGGACCAGATAAAAAGCAGAAGAGAGCTGAGTAAGCAAACACAGGGATAAAGGAAGAGAGGAGAGGGGCAGGAAGATCCCAGTAGTTAGTGTACTGAAGGAACTAAATTTCAGAGTTGTAGGAGAAATTCAACATTTTAAAAAAATCTGAAAACATCTACTGTATAAATATGCTACAAGCACAACAACAGTTTGCAAAAGCAGAGTATCAAAAAATAAACCCCAAATGCTGAAACAAAACGTGTGTGCAGGCAGACTGCAAAATGAAACTTTGTCACAACCCGCCAACACTATTTGTCCTTATTTATATAAAATGGGCAAGTTACAAGAATCGTTATATTTTCCTCAAAACTTGCCGATATTAGACATGAATATTTTCCAGTACCCTTACTGCAACTCTGTCCAGTTTTTAATCCAGAATTTACTTCCAAGAAGAGCAGACTGAGTTACTATAAGTTTCACAAGGCAACTGTGTTTTCTGGAGGTACACTATATCATGTTTCCTTCATTAACATCATAGTTTTAGTTTAGAAAAACAACCAAAACATGACTTATAGTAATAGGGGTTATCAGCTTGCTGATCTTGTAAGGATATGATGGAAGTATCACAGACTATCTTAATATTAGTTCTGAATTTAGTACTTTGGTAGATTTCTTTTGAAATTATTTGAACTTAATTTAAACATTATTATATAGGTAAAAACTGTTCAGAGTTAACAAAGAATAATGGAAGATAAGATGAGAAGTTGGGGTAATTATTAATCATATACTGAGCATACTAGAAGTCCGTTCAGATTTATTTGTAGCAATCTCTCTTCCCATTATGAAGCACATTAATGCAATCACCAGTAGATGCTTGAAGGATGTTGCTAAAAACCACCATTAAGTACTTGGCAAAAAAAGTGACTTAACTACTAAAAAATAAATGTAGAAAATAATATCATGGAATTTGACTTGAAAAAGTCCATGGGAACGCATCTAGAGAAATAAAACAACTTCTGCGAGTTGAAAAAACCTGAAATACCAAAAGACAAATAGAGGACAGTGAACAGTAAATGAGATTCCAGTCCATAATATTAATAGATAATGAAAATGCTAAAGCTAAAATGCTCAATTTGGAGCTGTGGAAGCATCATTTCATTAAACAAAAGTGGAATACCACAGGCACTTTTAAAGATGTCTTTAAAGAGAAATATACACACTCAGAATTGCAAGAAAGAAAAAAGAAATCCACCAAAAAAAAAAAAAGAAGGGATTTTTAGGATTATACAGAAATAAATTTATATACCTTGGCTAAATTATAAGGAAGGATAACACGTAGTAGGCTGTACATGTACAGAGGATGTAAACACCAGGTGATGAGAAGAATTACTGAAGGTGAAATAAAGGGTACATAAGTGGAAGTAATAGGATGAAACCAGTAATACAAACTTAGGAATGAACAAGGACAAAATTTCCTGCAGTAAATCAGAATGCAGAACAAGTCCTCCAAAGAGGTGGAAACCTAGTCACAGTTCACATGTAAAGTCAACCTGAAAATGCTGTTAGATAATCAACCCTAACTGGCAAAAGAGATCTCTGTAGAAAAGACCTTTTTTCATCCTTGCTGTATAGACTTTGATACTTAAGAATTGAGGTGACAGTGATTATTACAATCCATGAGTATTAGTCTGTATGTTAAAAACTATTAGAAGTTGTGGGAAGAGAAGGAATATGAAAGTATGAAAAAACAAAGATATTTACTTTTAACAGACTGAATGTTACTCTGTGGAACAGTTTTGTTTTCATAACCTGCTGTGTATCAGCCATCAAGGACTAGCACATTCCATTAGATTCAGACTTTGTCTTACCTTTCGTGTTTTTAGATTCATTTTAAACCCATGAATTTTCATCTTTGCAAGGACAGCTGGTCCTTGCCCACTCACCTGCTCCACTCCGCCTCGTGCTCATTTCCGCGACGTAGCTCCACTCATTGGAATTGGCATCGTAGCATTCCACTGAACTAAGGCACTGCCGTGACGCGCCGTCATAGCCACCAACAGCATACAGCTTCCCTGGGGGGAACAAAGGAGCCTGCCAATGGCTAATGCACACACAGGGACTGCCACACCAGCAAAGAGCAAGGCACTGCTCTCCCATTAGCTACTGATCAGCACCTGCCAATCACTCACTGAGATTCGGTACTGCAAACAGTTTAAGTTAGCATGCCACAGCTCTTGTCATTTTTAAGATGTAAAAGGCACCCCATATCTAACAACAACAATACAAGTCAAAAGATTTTAAATTGCCTAGCTGAAATACAAAGGTAAGGGTTTTAATTAGGCATTGTTCAAAAGCAAGCTGTTTCAAGTATGTTTGATACTGGAAGCTCACCAATAGGCTTCCTAGGAATATTAGAAATTTAGATGAAAATCACTTGTACAGTCTGCATTTTCAGATTAGAAACAGCAGTGGTTCCTATGCAGTTAAAACATGCACACATCCCTAAAACTGTTTTAAGATCCAAGAGCCAGGCCAGGCTTTCATTGTGCAAGTGACATCCAGGCTATTCACCACCAAGCTGATTGGAAAGTCAGCAGTTGTTCTAGCACTGCCCTTGGGATTGTTCCCAGCATGCAGCCAGCAAGGTCAGCCACAGATAACAGAGCTGACAATACAGCAGTGCTACATCACTAAAGACCAAATGATAAGGTCATCACGTCTGCTCTCTGACTTTGCTGACATACATAACCTAGAACTCAGCAAGGTTTTCCTCAGTTGGCCTCAGGCACAGCTGAAGCTCTGAAAAAAAAATTTAAAACTACTATGCTAAAAACTGGTCAAACCCAAGTAGAATTATTACATATTGTTCATACCATTTGAATTACAAGGTTGAGCAAAAACATAAATCTGAAGTATGTTTTCAGAAGTAAGAAAAACTAGTAGGGTAAATGATTGCATTTCCCTCAGTTCTGTTTAATATAATTTGTCAGCTTACCTCCAACAACACCTACGCCAACACTACTTCTTCTTGTGTTCATTGGAGCTACATGAAACCACTCGTTAGTCTTTAAGTTGTAAACTTCGACTGATGACAAACCTGTGAAGACAATAAAATGTTTTCTCTTTAAATCTACTGCAACATACTGTCTAGCTTTCAAGAAACTCTTCATATCTGAAAATTCAAATTATTTCATTTTAAGCATTGTTAAATACTGAACAAAAAGCATCACTTTTTGTCCTTTAGATGGGAAATTACAGTCAACCCAACTTTATGTCTGAAAATGGGCAAATTACTGAAAACTTTTGTGGAGCTGTGAAAACTTCCCTGGATTATTTCCTTTCTTTTTAATGAAGTCGCATGCTTTCTCCTCCATATGCTTCTATAATAGTTATTCAGCAAAAAGATCACTTCTGCACTAACTGTTTAATGCATCTAAGTTGAGAATGAACAGTGTATGTCTAAAGCCTTCTCACAGGTCAGAAAAAGCTGCTTATAATCTTATTTACACTACATGAAAATGCAGAAATCAATTTCCTATGCAAACGGGACAAACCAGACCGGATAATTTTTCTCTCATATCTTCCCCAATTAAGGACTCTGACTATAGCAGGAATACTGGAAGTGAACTTGCCAAAAGTTCACTAGTCTTTAAGCCTGAACTCTTAGGAGCAAACAGTCCACTGTTCAGGTAGGGGGATGTGACCACTTAAGCACTCTCCACATCACGAGATGCCAGGCTACCCTCATGCTTGGTTTCACCACAAGCACCAGCAAATAGAGGCATTAAAATTTGATACAATTATGTTAAGAGTAGTCAAAACTATTCAGAAGTGTCTAAGGCAAACATACCTGTACTCCCATCAAATCCTCCCACAGCGTAAAGAAGGCCATTTAATACAGCTGCTCCCAGTGTGCTTCTCCTGTCTTGCATGTTTGCAACACTTGTCCACTGGTCCTTCACTGGATCATAGGAATCTACTGTACGAACCCTCAAAGAGCCATTGAAACCACCAACAGCATAAACCATGCCTCCCATGTACACCATTCCTAGAGCAGGGAAATGGGGAGGAAAGATGAGTGCTTCAGTCTCTCTGCCAATTAATTGTATTCTGTACTGCTCTAAGTATGCAGATACTTGACACAAATTGCAGTATTCACACTTGTGGTGCTTTTGACAGTCCCCTAGAACCACCCTTCATTCAGATTAATTAGAATTTTGACACTTTTTGCTACTAACAGTACACATTCTTGAATACCATACTTGCTGAATTCCTTCTTGCTTAAATCTCTCAGCTGCTTTAGATCACATGTTCATGTTTTTAATAGTGGACGATCACTTCTTCACATTCTTTATATTATTTAATAATATTAGGGTATTTTAATAACAAAATTTAGTCATTATTACAATGCATTCATATTGAAATTTATCCCTTGTTTCTGCGGGAGGTAATAAAGCAGTTTATCCTACAGATTGCAAACTGAAGCACAACTGATCAAAGTTGTATCATTCCAGATTAGCAAGTAATTTAAATGATCAGTGAAGTCAAGGTTTAGTCCTTCTTAGATAAATATCTCAAGTACTGTTCCAGAGAACATACAATGCCTAAATTCTGAAGCATTACCAACCACAACAAAAAATTAGGCATCCTTACCTGCTCTACATCTTCTGGAAGGCAATTCAGCTACCTGATGCCAGCGTTCTTCTTTAAAATCATAGCATTCAACACTGCGAATTGCCTTGGGTGCCTGTCCCCCAACTACCATCATCAACTAACAGGGAGATAATAATAATAATCACTGTTAGTTATTTGCATATATGAGAGCACCTAAAAGATCAAAAACATGTTAAAAAATAAAGCAAGTTTCTGGACAAGAAATAATTAAAGGATGGCTCTCCTATAGAAATTTGAGTCTTGAGAACCAGGCAAAATGAATTGTTAGGTACTTTTTTAAACAAATGTAATTTGTAGTTATTTTGTACAGAGGAAATACAAAGGGTAGAAAAGCAGGAAAGAATCTTGGTAAAGCTCCCATGAAAGAGGGAGACCCTGCTGCATATTCACATCCTACTGTGGTCTTAGGTATGAGAATTCACTGTCTGTGATGTGTAATGAAGCTGTGACCATCCATCACATAACAGCCTTATCTTGTTCTTCTAAGAAAAATGTGCTAAGTCTGCTGAATTGAATCTCCTATTCCGTTATTGCCATTTTCACAATAGTAATATGAGAAAACTTTTTTACTTGATTTTAAAGAAGAAAGTATCTAATGTTTGTTTTTTGCTAAAATGAACTAAAGATTAAATTTTAAAAATCTCAAGACAGAAGCTTCAGTCATTCTTTGTTTTGGTTTGGAGTTTTTTGAGGTCTTTTTGTTTTGTTTTTTTTTTTTATTAACAAAATAATTGTGTATTTCTCAAAATAGCTGAAGCACTTATTAAAAAATATTTTCTGGGAGGGCAAGTAGTGGTGATTCTCTGTGTAGGTGGGAGGCTAAAACATCTATATGATAAGTAGGATGGAGTGTAAAGGTTACATTGTTACATTATTATTATAAATAATTCTGGTACAAATTTTTTACGGGAATACCCCAAGACACAGTCATGCTCTCATGAAAGTTTTTAAAATGCAGTTTGAAGTAATATAAACATTGGAAAAACAAGGGTCTTACTTTTGGAAGGCTAGCAGGTGTTCTCAATTTTGTCCGTGTGCTTTTCATCAATGCCCGTTGCTCAGCTGGTAGCAAGTGATACTTCATTGCTTCAATGAGGTAATCTTTACAAGCACTGCTGTTCTTAACCAATATCTCCTCTTCAACTCTCTGTTTATTAATAGAAGTTTAACAAGGTCTGAGCATGTTAAGGAAGTAAAACAGAAATCACAATCTAAAGTGTAATAAAGCCTATGATCTATCACACAAATGCAGATTAATACATTTTTTAAGATTATAATTTAACCAGTAGGACACACATTTGTGTTGGAAATGTGTAGTCACTAAAAAAAAATCTAAATATGCTGATTATTAATTAGCAAGTGGAAGAAACAGTGATAGGCAAAGTAAATCACTTTTCTTACAATTGGGCATATTTCTTGATTTTTTTAAATACAGGCAGTACAAGATATTTTAAGGTGGGAGTAGTGGAGAATAATTTAACAAGCCAGTAAGTCACCCCACAACAATAAAAACCACAACAGAACACAACAGAAGAAAAAAAAAACAAACCCCACCCAAACCAACCCACACAAATTGGATTTTTGTATCACAAACCCAGAATTTTTAAAATCAACACCTACTAACTAATGTTAATGCTGAACTCATATTGTCAATCTTAAATATTTGACCTGACACCAAAAGATCCAAATGAGCTTATAAAATTTGAAAAAATTAATTTTATCTGAACCAGGTAAAAGAATGCTTTCTTTGTCATTAATTCCTAATCAGCTTAAACAGCAGATATAATTCTGAAGTTGAAAATTCACTTAGGAGAACAAATACTTTATCAAAAGATGGCATTACAAATGAAACCTAACCTGATGTCAGCGAATTACACTGTTCAGATTCCTGGTGTGGTATGACATGCAGTCAGCCAAACAGATAAATTACTTACATAAATCATCCCCTCTGTGGCAATCTCTCACCTCGGTGTGTCTATGTGCACACGACTATGTGGTAGTGGCTGTTTGTTTACTTTTGCTATCACTAACATACTAATGACACTGCTGCTTAAATTTAAAATTACCTATCTGGCATTAAAATAATGAACAGAAATATTCACTGCAGAATAATTAGTATTCCTTTTTGCTTACCTGAACTAAATACTCCCGGGAAAGCAAAGGCAGCCGAACGTGCTCCATCAGACGTGCCATTAACTCCTGCCTTACATCTTTGTCATGGTTTACCCAGGCTATCACTGCTTCAAATACCTTCCAGAAAACAAACAAATTGAATTCTTAAGCATGAAAATATCAGTGTGCCTCCAAAAATGTAACAACAGATGACAGTGGTTAAAGCTCCCATTATTTCCACATTTATCAACTACAAAATTATGAAGGTGCCTTATATGGTCTCTTTCTATATCTACTCCTCTACTGGTGTTTCAAGGATTGCTGTGCTACATTGACAAAATGCAAACAGTGACTTCACTGATACTGAAAACTAGGCAAACAAACAACACAGAAGCAGGAATATTGAAGTCCTCATACTTTTCTTCTTTTCTTGGAGAACTGACCTGCCACATCACTGTTCAAATGACTTATCACTGAGTCTTAATAGGACAAGTGATCTCAAGCCTGGTTTTGCCTCCATTGCATAGTAGCTCATCATCCACCAGAGCATTAAAATCTTAATTATACTCCACAAATGCAGCATCAGGTGTATTTAAGTGATAGATCCAGACCTTCAGGGTATTACAGGAACAACAACATAGCTTTGCTAGTTGCTGTTTAAGCAAATAGTTCTTAGATTCAAAGTTTCAAAAAGGTTTTAACATGAAACACTGCCTAACTGTACAAATGAGTATTCAAACATGCTTTTGAACACAATTTAGCCTCATTTGAGTACAACTACAAAATTCTCAGAAAAAAAAGAAAACCACCATATTTCAAATAGATCATAACTGAATTTTAAAAGCTCAAAATGAATACATCCACAACATGAAAACCATTAGAGGTTCACAGAGATGGCCTGGGCTCACTGAAGAATATAGTGTTTCAAAAAAGGCTTTAAAAGATTGAGATTTAGGCTAAAAGTGAGCCAACACACATTAAACTCTGGTTAGGTAATACCAAGCTGCCAGGTCATCTCCTGTGCAACCAACATATGTTCAGTTAGGCTGAACAGCTCACATATGCACACAGAGCTTTAATATCTTGCTGGGACTGCTGATGTTAAAGTTAGTAAATGGCATATAATTGCTCTATAAAACTTGGAATTATTTGTTCCTCGGTAAACCAAACTCCTGTGGAAGTGACTCAGCATGTGTTCTGATTTTTCTGCTTGAAGATGAGAAGGGATTTCCATTTAATGTAGTTTTGGGGTGGTTTTTTGTTTGTTTGGTTGGTTCTTTTTGTTGTTGTTGTTGTTTTGGTTTTTTCCCAAAGAACAAAGGGTAATTTGATTATTAATATAGTTTTAGGATTTTTAAGAGTTGACAATAATTTTCAACATCAGACTGACAATACTTCTGGGAAACGTCCTTTAAACTTGAGCACAATACCTGCCTAATTTCGCTAAGGAAACACAGAACACATCCAAAAAGGGCACAAGATCAGTAGGAGCAAGCTTGCTCTTTCACATAAAAGGATAAAAAGAATAATGGGATACAGATTGTCTTACCTTCTCCTCTGAGGCAATTGTGAGTTTGTCACTGGATATCAGACTGCACACCTGCTCTACACCAAGATTGAGGTATTCTTCACTGAGTACAACATCAGAAAAGTGCTGTTCTGTTTGGAGGAAAAGAAATATGCTAACACAGAGTGCAACATGTCTCCACATGTATAACAAGCATTAAAGCAGCAGGGGAAAACAGAGCAGAATGATTCAATATGCATGCTATTTTACCCTGTCTAGAAGCAATACACTGACTTAAAACCTCTTCTATAGGTTAAAGCTTGGTCTCACAAATAGCTTTTATATTTAAAGATTCTTTAACCGAAATATTGAAACACATTATACTAAAACTATTGCAGCAATTTTCAGATGCTTGCTTCATCTTAGTACTTGTCCTCGAGAATTACCTAAGTCTCATTGTGCTAAATTTGTACACAAAAATACAGATAAAAGGCTCCAGAGTCTGTATACTCTGTATGTTGTTGACAAGCATATTTTAAATTTGTAGTTTGAGATGAGCAATGGTTGATTCTTTAGAACCAACCAGCAATGTCATACAACAAGTCCTGTTGCATCTTTCAGAGCTTCTCCAAGGTTATAACATATTGCAGATTACAATCTCTACAACGTGCAGAAGGTGTGTAGTTTTTCCTAATTTTTTTTAAACCTCAACTTAAATAAAACTGAAAATATTTAATGCTTCCAAGTTGTCATTCAGTTATTCAGTTGTCCCCTCCCTTCCTTAAAATTGCTTTTTATGGCACTATTTTGCTTAAAAAGTAGTTCCATTCAGTCAAATTATTTTTCCCCTTCTTCTGCTATTCTTAACAGAAGTTAGAAGCAACAACTGTTACTAAGAACTTAAGAATTCTCTCAAAATGAGAATAAATAAAAGAGGCCAGCAAACATAATCAAATCAAAGAACATTTTATAGCCTTTTCAATCACTGTATAAGTGCTACTGTAACTAAGACTCCATACTTGAGAAAGTTGTCTAAGATATTTAAAAAAGTTAAAGAATGCTGAATGCTTAAGCTCAAGAAGTCTTATTTTTCAGTTCAACTTTCCAGGGTATAAGAAAACAGCTGTTTTACATGCAATCATCATTGGTACAAGTCCCTCTAATTCTGCAGCATTCTCTTATGATGGACAGGCAGTATTTTCTGCAGTATTTCATGCAATGGGAAAGAAAGGATGAGAAATACTATTGATTTTTATAACATCCCCATTACTTTTCCACTCTACAAATCTTCTTGTATCTGTTTGCTTTTCAGACAAGTATGCAGTTTCTCAAGCTAAGTATCTGATGAGTTTTATTGTTTGCAAATAGAAATTGCAAAAGGTAATTTGTATAGAATATTTTTACTATAAACTCCAAATTTCAGGTGACACAAACCAGTATGCCAGAGAAGCTGAGTTTGGAAGCAAGCAAAAAGGGGAAGCAACATGCATCCAAATCTCAAACACATATGAGGTTCTGAAGCACTGTTCATCTTTCCTTGGGAAATACAATGCAATAGTAGATCCCATCCAACAGGGTATATTTAATAAATTAGAAATACCTGGTTGATTTTATAGACTCACATACAAAAGCCTTGCTTTTTAAAAGTTGATTTAGATTTATGTCATGCACTAAGTAGGAAGAGATCCATCCTATAAACCAGGAGAGGTGAAAGTTGAGAATTTTCAAAGCAATACAATGAATATGAGGCTGTCTCCTGTTTTCATGCTAGACATAAGAACTATAGAAGAGAATCCACAAAAAACCAGTGCTTGAACAAAAACTGTTTTACTGGATGTCAGCCTCTTAAAGCACAAAACATGGCACATGGTCAAGAGAATGAGTGAAAAAAGGAGAAACACTAAACCAAACTACTCAATCAACAGCTACAGATCCTCAGGTGAATGAATTATGGACAAAAGAGAAATAGAGGAGATTTCTACATAAATTTTAGCCATCAAAAAAGAGGTAGGGCAAAATAACTTTTCTCGTAAGAATCAGATCCCTTGTTGTCTAGGAGACCATTGTAACTGATTGATAGATAACATTGTGGCAGAAGCCAATTGCAGTTACAGCTACATGGATGATTTAAAATAATTAAAAACTGAAAAAGAACAAGGAAATGTAAAATCAATTAAATCCACCAATGGCAATTTAGGTAATGCTGGTTCAAGTTTTGAAGACAGAAGGCTTCACTATATATAAAAATTACGCTTATGAAATTCAAACTTTTTGCAACCTTATAGCAAGAAGGATATCAGCATCTTTGAAATAACATGATTCAGTACTAAAATTTCACAAAATCACACTTAGATCCTCTCTTCCCAATAACAATGAAAAATAATACTGCAGGTGTGTGGATTTTTTTGCCTTCTGGGTTAGGATTTGTATTATCTCATACTACTGCTCCCACTGCTCCCACCCTGAAAGCTTCAATAATCTGGAGGCAATTACATCAAACATGATGAAAGTTATGCTTAAATGACTAAATATTTCTTGCAACCATCCCCTGTAAAATCTCAAAATATCCTGTTTTTTATTTATGGCATTAGGGAACATACTTCTTTCTTTATGAACATCTCCTAGAGAAGCAAAGAGAACTATCCAGATGGAAGTTTCCATGAGAGAATAAAATAATTATTTTTTCTCAAACCAGAATTTTCCACACAGTATGCAACTTTGACAAATTTGTACTGGAATCCTGCCCCATTTTTTGCCTCTTTACCCAGAAATTGAAGCCATCTGGCTCCAGAGTCTGGCAGCCTGGAAACAAGCTGGCTTAGGACCTGCAGAGGCTTGGCTTCTAAATTCCCACTTCCTAAGCAAGTAGAGTCCTACTTCTTTATTATCAAGACTAAACTCTGTCTTTAAAAAAAAAATCAATTTTAGAACATTTCTAAAATATCTGTTCCAATTGCATATGAAAACCATATTTTCACATTTTTTTAACTGAGTCAATTTCTATCTGAATAGCTAAAGATCTGTCCTTGCCTGCCCTGTGCCAGTAGGGTGGGACAAACGAAATGGAAGTCTTTAACAACACAAAAGGGGCTAGTAACAAAAATGTCTGGAAGTACAATAAACAATGCCAGCGTGGACAGCATAGAAAGAAAAAAGGAGCTGTAAATGTACTGCTTTTTGTCATTTGTTGTTCTGAGTCTGGAGCTATGTATACATGTACATGCAGCAAAAAGCACTTGACACCTCTTCTATCCAAAAGGCACACAAGTCTGGCTATACAGATATTGGCATTAACTCTATATTTTTCAATCACATAGGAAGGAAAGCTACATCTGAAATCTGCACAGGACATTTTATGCTATAAACATTTATGGATTAATTCACAATGTCACATTGAGATTTTTTTTGCTTGGGACAAAAGGCCTTTGCTATTGGCCTGTTTTAAGGCACTGGTCAAACAGGAACCCCTGCAGAGGGATAGACACAAGCTCTGCCAGTTGAAAAACCAGCAGAAGCTAAAACTGCAGAATCACATTTTTTCAAAAAAATCTGATTTATTTGTCAATTTTATACTCAACTAACTGTTTTTTAGAACACCATGAAATTCACAACAGCCAAGGCAACAGCAGCATAGCAACAGACGTTGCTACTCAGAATAGAATCATAGGAATGATTCTGACAACTCCATCCTTTCCATGCCAGGCACACGGATGTACACAAGAACAGTCTGCTCAAGTTTTAGACTAAGAGCACCAGAACAAAGAATGCTGTTATCCCAAACAATGCAGCAACCCCTGCATCACAAAACACACTACGATTCCCTAACAAAAGAATCTTCAACATCTCAGCACAGTGCTAAAAGCCAAAGAGGTTCACTGTGCCAAGCCTCAAAAGACACTCTGCCACAGGTCTCCCAAAGTTTCCAATGCCTATACTGCCCTACACAGTGGGTGAAATACATTATTATTCCTTGGTTAAAACTAAGAAATGTGTCAGGACATAAGCACTGAGCAAGGGTCTCTCTAGTCCAAGATGGCACACCCCTCTTCATTACAAGGCTTTACCAATTTACCTTCAGGCTGTACATAAGATTACAACACCTACATAATGGACCACTTTCTCTGGAAAAATTGTTATTTTGTGAACACCCTTTAACACTACCTAAGACAAATCCCAGACCAACACTGAGGACAGACCAGCAGTTTTCATGACACATACTCTTCCTAGGAATCCTCACAAAAGAAGGATGAGAGACCTCAGCTGTGCAGTGTAACAAGTTGCAAGTGTAACAAGACCCAGAGCAGGATTGCTTGCTGGAACATCACAAGGACAGGTGGCATCTCCAAGCTCAATTGCAACAGAAGCTCATTCCAAGTAACCTGTATAACTGTCCACTATTTCCAGATCACAGTGCATATAAATGACTCTCCTAGAAATCTTGCTCTCTGCTGCCAAGGACCAGCCCACCACAGGAATATGAAGCTCCAATGTTAATGGAAGTTGCATTTTCACTCCCACTGGAAGGAAGTTCTAGAACTTCACTTTTCTAATAACTTCTGATCCATTGGCATCCATTTGATTTTTTATTATCATTGTCTATTACCAGAACTATCTCACTGCCTCTTTTTTCTAAATCTAAAATAGCAAGTGTGACAAAATAAAGACTGGGAGAAGTTACAGAACAAAATACTTTTTATTTTCTCTAGCAGGGAAATATTTTCACTGTTTTTTTCAATCTTATAATCCTTTTTTGTACTCATTCTAATTTCTGAAGCCTTAATCCCAAAATGTGTGCTCTGGGAGTTAAACTGCCTGTGATACAAAGCTTAACTCTGAAGTGGCACAGCCATGTAATTTTGGCTCAGACTTTTGAGAAGTTTTTTTTCAGTTGTAAGAAAGCTGTGACAAAGTACAAAGAGCCATTTGAGATAAGAACAGGGGAAAAAAGAAGCTATGATGGCTGAGATACAGGCAGTAAGTAGCCTGAAAATCCAAGAGGAAAAACATTGACCTGAAAAGATATAGAACTGTATGAAAGGAAATGTCAGCAGACAGAAATTCAGCAAGACTGATGATCAGCCAATGCCAAGGAGAAATAAAGGCCAACGCTTCCTCCGGGGATCCTTTCATCAGGAGTACCGAGCATTCTGGTGCTCAGCCTAGTGTCTTGCTTCCTATTTCACAAAAAGTAAAAAATGTAATAGCTTTTTGGATTTATTATTCATTACTCAAAGACAAAAGAGTTAATTAAAACCTTTTGCATAGATGTCTAAATAGAAATATCACAAAGTCATTCAGTCATGTACACATCACAACTTTGTGAGTAAGGCAGGCATTACAAAAGCTAGTACTTTGAAAAACAATCTGAAAAGCTTTTGAAAATTTTTTTAATATATCAATCATTCTTGATAGAAATACTATAATCTCCTGTGAGTTTAAAAAAAAAAGCAATACCAAACAGAATTTCTAGAATGAAGACAGCTGAAACCATTCATCAAAGTCCTTGCTTTTCTGAGGTCTAAATTTATTCAAGGCAATAAAAAGCCTATTATTTGGACCTGAGTTGATGCACTTGGTGCTCTATTTCAGGAAAATCTTCAATTTTAACTCTGTACTAATTGTTAATTATGCTAATTGGTCACTGTATATGTAAGGAAAATTATGATAAGCAATGCAGTTGTATGTATTTTTTTTTATAGACTTTTCAGGACATTTTATTTTTAATTCTCTGTTTTTAATTGCTTTTGTTCTAAGCCTGATAGTGCTAGGAGGAGGAAGGCAGAGCAGAGTGGACCTGACTGTGCACTCTGACTATACACAGCGTTTTTATCTCAAGAATAAGAACAGAGTGTGCATTGATTTAAATTCCACCCCACAGACACAGCAAATACACAGTAGGAGTTGAGCTGGCAGCTTGTCATACAGGCCAGCAGTACTCCAAAAATATGATGACAATAAGGGAAGCTTTTGGGGGAAATTTGACAGAAATGGAAGTTGGTTTCGTTATGGAGGAAGGATAAGGTTAGTACCACACATGAAAATGGGTGAGCTGGAGATACAGATGAAATACAAGATTCAAGTGGATGAGACTACAGGTACCCTTTATAGTAGGAAATTTCAAGTCTTTGGCTAGATGAGCAGGATTTTCAGAAGATAAGTTGATAATATAATACCCAACATTCCATTTCTTGCTTCTTCACTAGTGCAGTGCAGGGCCTACCCCTCCTCCCAACGCCTTTTTCTTATTTCTTCCCCCATGTAATTCCTACATACTTTGACTTGTGGTAGTTGTCAGAATTTTAATTCTTCTTTCCTGATTTCCTCCCCTTAGTGGCAGTGCAAAATTTTAAACACGAAGCTAGCTTCTTTCTGGATTAGAAATGGCTTGGACCCTGCAGGGTCAGAATATCTCAGCACAAGACAGCTGCTGTCGGTGAAGATGCTGCTCCATTCAGCTTAAATGTAACTATGGGCCAGCCAGCACGTTTTATTTCTCTTGAAGAGAGACATCTTGAAGATCTGACATTCAGATCAACTGCAGTTTTCATCAGGAGATACATGTCTGCAATACCCTGGATAAAACTGGGGTTCCTCTGGGTGCCATGGAACCCCCCCAAATTGACACACAGCAAGCTGTGTGCTCTGCTAATGATAACTTGCCTGCATAAGTGTTGGCCTTGCTCAAGAGATCTGTGCATGCATGCATGTCAGCAAAAGCACGAATCCCCAGGCAGTTGATAGGATGAAGTTGGGATTCCAAAAATTCACAGCAAGTCCTCTTCACATCCTGCAGCTGCAAGAGACCAGCTGCTGGGAGCAGTACCTGAAAGGAGAAGCAAGAGCTGGTTCATGTCCCAGTTAAATTCTGATGGTATACAAGAGTACTGTCAATATTAAGAAAACAAAATAAACCATTAAAAAACCAAGACTAAAACAAAGAGGAAGATTTCAGCATTATGCAACTGAAGAAGTTAAAACATGATTTTACCCCCCTGCAAATACCATTTAGAACAACAAGCAACATCTCTACCATTGTGCTCACTGGGGAAGTCATTCCACAAACTGTAACTCATGCTTTATTTAAACTCTTCCCAATATTCATTCACAAGTTCCCTTCTTACATTTCACCGCATTACATAATTACACCTCATTTCCAAGCCTTCAATGTTGGATATTTTTAAAAGCATCTTTTCTAGACCATGATAGAATATCTTATTTGCATGCAAGCACTGGACACTGTACCATCTTTTTGTTACCATCAAAAACAAGTATCTTTATGCAAGAGATTCCAGTAAGGGCAGATTTCAGCTTCCCCAGAAGTCTATGACTGTCTTGGAAGAATAATAATTTAAGATTGTCTGGCAATCAATATAGACAGGAAAAATGAAGGAACATACATTTAACAAGAGTTTGGTTTGAATATCAACTGTTAATGAAAGAGAAATGAAGAAAAGACACAAATATGATTGCACTGAAATACAGAGAGTATTGCTAAGCAGAATACTTTAAAATTAATTTAAATATTACTAAATATTTTCAAGAATTATCTAAGTCTAACAAAATAAGTGGAATATATGTAATAAGCATAAAAGTCAGTGTCACACAATTCCAAACAAATTTAGTAAGCTTAAAGGTTATTAATTACAAGGTTGAAAGAGTACAGTGAAATAGCTTTATTTTAGCACATGTTTATGTAAATGTTAAGATAATATTACTAATATAATTTATATTACCAGAACACAGTATGATTAGTTATAACAGTGAGTAGATAAATTAATTTGATAGTTAATTCTATGATAAGATTAACTTACATAGCAAAAATCAATGCCTGAAATCTATTACAAGTATTTATTTACACAACTTGCCCCAAAGAAGCAAACATTTCATACCTGCTCACAAATTCAGTATCTAATTCAAGGACAGTCCTAGATAGTCTTAGGCTTATTATCAGTATAGTTGAGCAAATAATTCTGAGAACAATCCTTGACTGCATAAATGGATCCAGTAGAAAAATATGTAAAATCATCATCAAATCAGAATACAAAATGGAAAGGTGAAATTTGAGATTGGCATGGAGAAAATAATCTAATATTTGTATTCACAGTTACTCTGGCATACTTATATAAACAGTAAAGGAATGTTACAAGAACCAGATGGGAAATCTACATAAGTTCTGAGATCACTGCAACTGAGCTTGTATAGAACGTATACGTTTCAATACATTTTATTTATCAGAAAACAAAACATTCAAGTTCTAAATGTATTTTATACTCTGCTACTAAAAAAGAAAAGGCAAAGTGCATCAAATTTATCTCGTTGAATTACACATTGGGCTTTGGTTACTAGGCAACAGGAGCTGTGATAACATCTAGCTATTTTCATTTGTACCTACAGAAGTGTTGGTCTGAAAGCCATAACAACCTGCATTCAAAAACACAGTTCCATCACAGTCAGGTTTACTCTGCTGAAGCCAGGGACAGAACTAAAATAGGGAAAAAATACCAATATAATCCAAACTCCTCACAAATCCATAAGAAATAAAAAAGACTATATTAAAACTGTGGTACAGATTAAGTTTAACTGCTGCTGACTATAAACTGGTCAGTTACAGCTCAGATCTGTTCCAAAAATAGCCAGTAGAGGGTATCATAACTTTCCTTTAAAGATCAAAAATACTGTAATGCGCATACTGCTTTGTACTGCAAGAAATGCAGAGGTGAAAAAAAAAATCTCTAATTTCCTGTTCTATGAAAATATATTCTCATCATGGCTATTTTTTTTTAATAATCAAAGAAAACCGAATAGGTTATTATTACAGATGGCAAATAAGAAATTAGATGTTCTCTTTCTTTGTGTCAAAATTGTGGTGATGAATCTCAAAATGAATGCTAGATTTCCTAGAGCAAATGATTTAAACCTTAAGGGGCTATGAAGACTCTTCCCTGGTTATTTCCTTTTGGTTCTCCTTCGTGCAGTGGCATGCCTATTCCCAAAGCTCTGTGCATCCATCATACCAAAATACATCTTTCCAACCTCACTGAGAAAAAAAGGACTGACCAGGTGCAAGTATTTGTTTTAAAATCCACCTGCAATGTCACCTGCATAGTCAGGAGGGATCCACTTAAGGCCTGGAACTTGGGTCGATGTTTTCACTAGAGTAGATTCAAGCCCTTCTCAGCAACTCAGCTAGATCACCAACCTGTAAATGAGGCTGCTGCCCTCTCTTGCTGCCCTTCAGGTACCTGCCAGGAGTATGTCAGGGGCTGAGGGTACCAATGATGCCTGCAGCTTTTCTCCCTTCTTTTTTCCTGACAGCATTATGACTGTTCATCTTTGTGCAGCTGGACACATTCACCTCACACGAGCGAAATGTGTGTTGAGCTTGGAATTGAGGAGCAGCTGGTACAGGCAGTCACCTCTCCAGGTGCTCACAGGCACACCAGCTCATCAGGAACACATTTACAACAGTCCCAAAGAGATACAGGCTGCCTGACTGATGAACAACCTCTACAAGGAAAGAAGGCTCAGAGGAGATGGCCAAGGGTGATGAACTTGGGGAAGAAATACAAGAATGAGCATCTAGTGGCATAAAAAAAGTCAAATTTATCTTCACATAAGGGGGACTGGAGGGTGAATTTTCCTTTAGATATATGGCTGTAGCAGTAAGTCATCAGGTTATGCAAACAGCCTTTTCTAAAATAATTACTAGTATATAAGGTCTCCCCCAGCTAAGCCAGGACAGCAGGGAGAGAAGTACATATGTGACACAGCTCAGTCTCACAAAAAGTGTAAAACCAAAAAACCAACAGAAGGAGCTCTCAAGAGAGGCATGGGCTTGAGAGGGCTTTAGCCCACATATTCCTTCCTGGTGAACTGGAGATGCCCCCAGGGGCATCTGTGGATGTCAGGATTCTGGAGATCTTGACAGTGGGCATATGTAGATCAGTAATGGGAATCACTTTTGCATAGTGATCCAAATGTATATTTCAACTGCTATGTCATGCTTGTGTTGTGATTTCAGCATACTGCAGTATGTCTCTACTAAATCAAAACATAACACAATGTAGCCCAATTATCTTCAAAACAGTAAATTTCATGGCAATCATTAAATGCCCCTCAGGGACTACCCAGAAGAAGCTGGTCAGAGCAGATCCCTGGAGTGCCCCCATACCAGACAAGGGGGTTCATCCCTCCTGAGGGCTGCTAGATGACCTGGTAGGCACAGCCCCTTGGCTGGTACCACTTCTTGGACACAAGGTTTTAGTGACTGCCCTGCTAGTTGAGAATGGAGGAACAAGTTCAGTGGAAGGAGCCACCACGATGACCAGAGGGCTGGAGCATGTGATATTACAAGGAAAAGCTAAGAAAACTTTTAGCTTGTTTGTTCAGCTATACAAGAAAAAAGTGAGACCTTCTTACAGTCCACAGCTACCTCATATGAGGGTTGAGAAGAGTGAGCCACAGACTGTTCTTGATGCATAGCCATAGGACAAGGAAAAGTATGAACATAGGAAAATCGGACCAGAAAAAAGGGAGTTAGGTTGCTTTTTCTGTTTTATGTTGTGTTTTGTTGGGTATTTTTTAAGTGAGGCTGGTTAAGCCCCAGAACAGACTGTCCCAGCCAGCTGCAGAATCTCCATTCCTAGGAGATATTAAAAATTCAGGGAACAGGCCTCTCAACATGCTTTTAAAAAACACAATAAAAAGTAAAATTTAAATGGATTAAAGCCTCCTGCCCATTAATTTAAATCAATCTGATTCAGTAATTTTATATCCATCCAAGCTGTCCTCCTTGCACTCCTTTTTGTACTGTGAGGTTCTCCCAGACAGATCATATTGTGATACCTGACATATGAAGATGCTTAAGAAAATACTTTCCTCTCTACTACTTTCAAATTTCTTGTAATCATCCTAAAATTTCTGCCAGGAATATTTGCTCAAATTCAAATTGATACCCACCAAAACTACATTAAGATCAGTATAATGTCAATAGGAAAATAGTGAAAGATCATATTGCAAGTTTTGAAAACAAGATCCCACAACATAGCCAAACCCAAAATTTCTCAGAACACTGAAGCATTTTTCAAGCAAATAAGCCAATAAAAATCAGAGCCATGTATACCAAGAGAATTGAATAATGTGCTGTCTAAAATAGAAAAATTTTCTACTTTATTGCATGGAGAGGAAAGAAAACAGATCTGAAACATTAAGAAAGACACTAATCTAGGAAAGCAGATGAGAATCCAAACACACTACAGCATAGAAGCTCACAGAAGAGCAAAATACATCCTCGCTTATCACAGATACTGCATATTTTCAGTTACAACATTAAAATGAAATAAATTCCAGAGAACAGCAGTTATGTTAATGCCTGTAATAAAGAAATCTTGAGGAAATAGATTAAGGTTTAACATTTATTTCTAAGTTTTAAATAAGCATTTCAGCAAGCTAAGCTCCTTCATTTGCTGTTTACATTATTATAGCACAGGGAAGAAGCAAATTAACATAGTGGTTATATATAATCCAACTTATCTTATTTTTTTATTCTCATCTACATGCATCTGTGCCATAATTAAAACTGTGTAACTGAAGTGTAGTCTAAATTCTAGTGAAATCATTCAGCACGGCATTGAAATTATGCTATTTGGGAGTACGCATACAAAAATACTAAAATAGATACAAATATTTTAAGGCATCTGTGGGATAAAATGTGGAAGTTTCAATTTTGGAAAATTCAACCCTGCTTGAATTTCTGTAAGAACAACATGTGCATGTTAAGCATGGTGTTCCAGTGTTAAAATACAAAAATAAGAGGCTGCACTGGAATTAAAGGTGTGCATGAGCTGCAAGTTTAGAACATGATGTCATGTAGCCTATGAAGTATACCTTCTGGATGTCTTAGCATCCTCAAGGCTATTGCACAATGAAGACATGGATGTATTAATTTTTCCTCAGCTTAATGAGCCCCATGCAACTAAAAATCAGGTGCAGGTGGCAGTTTCATAGCATCACAAGAAGGAATCAGATCAAGAAACAGTCCTACTCCCCTTGTACTAGATACAAATTGGTAGAGCATCACTTCAGTAGAAAATTATTGAATAATCATGAAAATATAGTCTTTTATAAATTATTGACATGATCTAAAAAATACTAAGCAGCTCCCAGCTTGGAAATCAGTGTGACAGATTAAAATGGAGGATAAGGAAAAAGTAACTGTTTTACATATCTGCTTTTTTACTTGCATCATAATCTGTACTTAAGAGTCCACTTCAGTTAATGACATACAATTGATAGGAAGTAACCAATTTGCTCAAAAAGCAGCTTTTGAAGAGACAGCACCTTAAAAGATTAGTCTGAATTAACTACTAATTATTAATAACAATGTTAGGTATAAGGTTTTCTGTTGTTTTCTTGGGGGTTTTTTGAAAGGGATAGTTGTGGAAGTTTTGGGAGGGATTTGGGATGCAGTTAGTAGTTGCTGAAGTGGAGAAATAAGATTCATGAAGCAAATGAAATTACAGAAGAGTCACTTATTTAAGTAATACACTATAATGAGGGGTATCCATCTAGTCTACAAAGGAGAACCATGCAGTCTTGCTTGGCTTCAGGGTTCTCCTACATCTTCTCTACCAGAACAGTGCCTTAACCACCACATCAAAGTGTATTTTGGCATAAGCTTTCACACAAGAAAGACAGATTGATTTCCTAGTCTGATGGGTATTTTTGTTAACAGTCAGAAGCTTAGCCTTTCATATCCTTCTCTTAAAACATACTGGCAATAGAAATGAAACATTCTCTCACTTGGCGTAAAACATCATGAACCTAAAATAATTTTAGTTAAAATTTTAGATTTTTCTTTCAGTGAAAAGAATTGTAGACATTTTAATTTTATAGGAACAAGGTTCTTGATTTGAAGTTTGGCCACTGAATTTAAGTATGAGTACAGTATGTAATCTAAAATGAAAGCCCAGAATCCTTCATCATACTTTAATTAATTCAGTGTTTAGAAGATTACACAGCTGCATAAAAACACCATCATATTTTCTTAGGGACAGCACAATTTAAACAAGACTAACTCAAGTCTGAACAAAGCTACTTCTGATATTGTGTCATTCAGGAACTGCACAATTTGTTCTTTAATTATGGCACCAGAAGTGCTACCCAGCCAGATGATATACAGAGCTACCCTGCAAAAGGATTAGAAGAAGCTGAAAAGATTAAGTGGGCAGGATAAGAACTCGCACTGCATGGTCTGCATTCCTGCTGCAGAGGCTGACCCACATAGAGGATCGCTGCATCAGCCCCTGCTCTGAGCACCGCGAGCTGCAGCCGCGGCACCGAGCTGCAGCAGCTCAGCCTCCAGCACCAGGCCACCCCCAGCTCAGACCCCACTGGCACAGCCCATCGCTCTGGCTACACCAAAGATTGCTAGGATAGAAATGTTTTCAAAACATGGCCTAAAACTGAAGATATAAAGGGCTGAAAAAAAACTAAATATGTTAATTTGCCATTTCCTAAAGTATACAAAAAACCTTTGAAAAGGCGGGGAGAGGGGAAGGAAGGAATTGTTGGTTTGCTGGGGTTTTTTTGTACTTTACAGACTGACTTGTGACAAACAAGGCTTGTTCTCCTAGCACAACTGAGCACTTTCTGGCAATTTAAAAGAGAGGTCTTGAAAGGCCATTTGCAAAATCCTAAACCTGAGCAGGGAACAAACAGCAGCATAACTGGGATAGTAGGTTGTGAACCTTTGCTTGCTCTATTATTTCATTCTCTGGTACAGAAGAGGCATCTATACTACCAAGTCTTAAAGTACTACAAAACCAAGAACTAAGGACAACAGAAATAGCATGAAGTAGAAATGATTTCTGTACATGGTGCTTATCTTCAATACAAAAATTATGTCAAGATTAACATCTAATATGCAGTAAATGGTCCTTCAGTGGACTCAAAACACATTTGATTACTTCAAGCTTTTGCCATAATTATGTTTTTGTAGTTTATTAAGATAATCGTTTACTTATCACTCAGTTTCCTACAACAGACCATAATTATATTCTAGAAATGTCACAGAGGATTTCCTTGAAAAAAAAGCATTAGGCTTAGTAACAAATTTCGTAAATGCTTTAATCTAGATGTTGTGCTTAAAAAATGCAGGTATGTAGAGCCAAAATTCCCAAAGTAAATAGCATCTACAGCTTCCCATTTGATTTTTCTTTGCAGATGCAGGTTTAGAACATACATTTCATGATTTAAAGCAAAACCAATATCAAGAAAACAGACACATTTTCAAGGAAGTCTTTATGCAGCTTTCAAAATTCCATCTTACGTGTTGAAGCATATCCTGAACCTACTTGCAGCTAAGAGAGGTCAACAATGGAGTCTCTTTAAGTGACTTAGTTTACTCCTAATAAGCACCTTGAATTTTACAGGGCGGTGGACAAGCACACATGCATTCATTTGAGCAAATGACCTCTGCACTTGAGGTTGGCAAGGGCTACTTTTCAGGTTCTACCTGGTAGCTTTACGGTCATACAAAGAAAGAGAAACACTGATGCCTACAGTAAAGGTTGTAGCTGAGACAAAAATAGCTGCTTCCATCCAACTTGACAAAGAAGCATTGAAGGCATCAGGTTTTAGAATCACAAAACTTGTGATGTCAGTCCTAATTACTTCTGATCTATCCAATGGGCATCATGACTGATACTCTTTCTTTTTCCTTTTTTTTTTCTTTTTTTTTAAAAAATCATAGAATGGCCTGGGTTGAAAGGGACCTTTAAGATCACCTAGTTCCAACTCCCCTGCTATAGGCAGGGACACCTATTTGACCCAGTTGCACAAAGCCCCATCCAATCTGGCCTTCAGGGATGGGGTAGCCACAAGTTCTGTGGACAGTCTATTCAAGTCTGTAAACTCTTTTAGGCCACACCACACTTAGAGCTTGTTGCTGTAATACCTCTCAGTGGAATCCCAATCCCAGGTGGCCCATAAAACAGAGTTAAAAATAGTTTCCATGCTGGTCTAGAACTTCCACAATAATGTTGAAATAATAGGCAAAAATCCAGGCCTTCTAAAAAGAAAAACCAACATCTCCCTAGTCAACTGCATGAGAAAAAAAGAGAAATCTCAGTTTCCTTCTACAGAACAAAATGACAAAATTTTTGCTTTTGTTAGAACAGGTTTTGTTTAGCTCTGCTACAACCAGCTAGGGATCTCCTCCAGTCTGGGTCACACTGGAAGCAATTTTGGCATCTGGTTCAAGACAGAATCCAGACGGATTTGATCCGGAATCGGGACATCCTCCATCCTTCCCCAGTATTTGCCAAAATTAAGCTTCACAGCACTGCTCTGCTTCTACCAGCACCACCCATATCTTCCCCTCTTCTGAGGAAAAGGGGGAAAAGAAGCCTAGCATGGAGAAGATTATAACAGGTGAACTCAACCCAGATCTGGACCTCATATGGGCTCACCTAACTGGGGAGGTAAACCTTAAGAGGTGAAAATACCTGCTTTGAAACACTATCTAATCTTTGCTTTGCTAATGCTATGAAACATTGCCTATTTAATGGTAACACAGGTATCATTTCCAAGGTTCACAGGTAATCATTTCCAAACCAACCAACACAGCTAGAAAGCAGCACTGCTCACCTTGGGCATCCAAGGAGCTGCACTCATGCATTTTGCAGCAATGTGTTCTATTCATTTAGGCACTCACCTTAAACATAATAACAACTACATGGATGTACATATCTTTTTGTGCACTTCTCTTTAGGTATTCTAAAGAAAAGCTTGTTATCTTTCAGCATAAATTAGTATTTACCGTTTTACCCTTTTACCGTTTACAAGGGTATGTAGAGTCTCTGAAACAATAGACACTGAAAGAAAAATAACGGTCCTATTTTAGTCAACTCACAGCCAACCTAGAAAAGGCCTGAATTCCCTTCCTCTCTCAAATGATAGCTTTTCCATGCTTTTAATGGCTCTAAGCCTTTCCCCAAAGCATGCTAATCGTGTCATATTTTAGACGATCCAACAGTGTTCCAGGTGATAATGCAGATTTATACAATGACATACAGATACTGCTGTGCCATTTTTTATGCTCCGTTTTTAAGACACTATTTTACAATAGCAGAAGTTTTCCTAAGGTGACTACAGTATGTTATTCTATACTAGGAAAAGCTGTTAATGTAAAACATAGCAATACGTAGGAGTAATTCAATTTTTTTTTTCTTTTCATGCATTACTTTACACTTTCCAACATTAATTTTGGTCTGTGATCATGATAGCCTGACATCTAGCTTAGCTAGAAAGCAGTGAGATTTTCTATTTTTGTCTGATCTTGAAAAAAATACTTAAACCAGTTCATCACCTACATCTTTTGCTACCTGCTTTTCAAAACTAAAGGAAATAGGTCCTTTGGAAGCCTGTGAAACATTAAAATCACTTTGATATAGCAAAACCCAACCATTTATTCCCATTTGTTCCTTTCCTCCCTAGGGATTTTTGATCTTTTTATTGCTCATCATGTGAGAATTTAGGAGAGACTATAACTAACTTGACTTTCAAAAGCCTTTGATATGGTTATTTCTGGACCACTCTAAGAATTACAGGAGGTTTTCACTAGCTGTGCACAACTCATAAATAGAATTATAAAACATATGGGAAGTTTGGACTTTCTTCCTTATCTCACCTGCCACTAACAAAAACGAAATCCTTGATAGTCTCTATAATGCTCAGGATCACTAATGACATTGTGGTGATTTACTAAAACATGAGCTGAAATTCCAAGGAATAGCCAGCTAAGGAACATAACATTTTCAAACAGTCTCAGCCACCTTACTTTAAAAGTTTCTTTTCTGTGGGTATACAAGGATTATTTTTACAAATATGTCTGTAAAATCCTATTTGGTCTAGCGATCAGATGGTTTTTTTCATTTGCTTTTGCCCTTCATCTTTTGGCCCTCTCTCTAAGCCTATCCTTGATCTGTAAGAGGATGCACCTTGCACAGTCCGTTGGCGTAACTGGGACTTTCTACCTTAATTTGTTTTTGGCACCTTTCTCGTGCATGGCTCTGACAGCCCACACGCTCTCCTAAATCACTCATTACAGAAACAATATGCAGGAAACGAATAGATGTTATATTTAGAGCTGCAGTGCTGAGTAAAAGTGTTTTATTCTTTTTATCATTTAAATTAAACATGCCTGTTTAAATCCCTCGGTGACTTCCCATTCACCTCCCACAGTAATCAGAATCACATGCTTCTGAAGTGCAGGATTCCAGATCAGTATCTCTTCTGTAACACACTCCTGCCTCAACCCCACTTCTCTCTCACCCCATCACCTCCTCCAAGAGTTTCTGATTCATTCCTTGGCTCTTGCTTAGACCATGTTGACATAGCCAAGCTACAAGCCTCTTCACCGCCTTTGCCCACAAGTCCCTTCCAAATTAGCAGAAACAAGTGGTTTCATAAACCTCAACCTACATTCTCCCTCCCACAAAAAAAAACAAAACCCAAAACCAAAACACAAAAACCAGAACACCCAAACATCTTCCGAAGGTACAGAGATTTTGAGACAGGGGAAATCTGTGGTTAAGTCCACAAGACAACAGTCTTTCTCTAGAAGAAATATGACTCTGCCTCCTACACACTGGCACTTGATAGTCCAAGACTGTCTTTCACAGTCTTGAGACAATTTAATTCACTCCTCATACCTTTTGATCCACATTTTAGATTAATTTTCTCTCTGGTGCTCATTCTCAGTTCTGTTTGTCCCTTATGTATTTCTTTGGCACCTACAAACCGGTGTAAAACAGCTCAAATGTCCATTTAGGTTCATCTTTTCATTCTTACAAGGCTCATACCCTTCTGCTACTTAATTTTCTTTATGAAAAAAGTTCTTGGATCCCCATTCAGCCAGCCAGAAAAAAAAATTAAAAAGCATCATTTGGAGGACAGAGAGAAATAGCAGTAAGATATCTGCAGGAGGAAAAGAAAAAAAAAAGACAGGAACATAAAAATGTGAATACATCAAGACAGAGTATTTGCCATTTCTGTGCAACCTCTGCTTCTCCTGGTTCTGGTGGTCCTGCCAGCATTTCTCCCTCTGTCTTAACTACAGCTACAGCTGTACAGACACAGCAATTGCTTTCTCTGCAAACTGCTTTTGCTACTTACCTCATGAACTTCACCATCCTCTATAATCCAGGGGGGGACATGGGAAAGAATTTTATCCCTAAATGAAGTAGTATGAATTGTATTTATTCAGTTTGTCTCAACAATACAAAAGATACTGAATAGACATATCCAAGAGACTCTTTAGGAGGACAGGTCAGCTCAAGACGGAATGGAGACATGAGGCAAGTGTTTCTGCCTGCATGGATCTGTGGGGCTGGCAATGTGTACTGTGCACACGTGATTGTGTGTGTACCTGCTGCAAAGGGATGCACCTGCTGCAAAGGCATGGACCTACTGCAAAGGCATGGGCCTGCTGCAAAGGCAAGGACCTACTGCAAAGGCATGGATCTACTGCAAAGGCATGGATCTACTGCAAAGGCATGGACCTGCTGCAAAGTCACAGACCCACTGCAAAGGCAGGGACCCACTGCAAAGGCATGGACCTGCTGTGAAGGGATGCACCTGCTGCAAAGGCATGGACCCACTGCAGAGGCATGCCCAGCCTCACTGCCAGGCTGCAGCTTGGAGCTATGGAGCTGCAGCCACCTAGCTCTTATCAGGCTACCAGTTTCAGCAGCCCTTAGTGCCTTGCTCACGCTGAGCACACAGTGTGATTTCCTCCTGTCACATACCGCCAAGCAAGCCAGATCTGAAATGGAAATCCTTTAAGAGAGCATCAAACATCTATCAAATAAGTGTGAGGCTTTGGAATACGTCTTCAGCCACATCAAAAACCCAGTTCCTCAGTTAAAAACAAACATAGGGGTGTGACAATATAGCAACCACAGCTATTCTGCAGTGCACAAAATAATGTGCCCTCAAAAACCAGGCAGTTCTACTTTGCACATATATAATAGCTAAAATCACAAAAGATGTGCTATGAAAAAAAAAGAAAGAAAAATACATTTTAAATACATTTTAAAATTGTCAGACAACAAACTATTAAATTTTCCAGCAAAGCTGTTTGCTTAGTATTTTGGTCAGCAGCTCTTAGGTGAAGCTCGCTTATTTAAAGTGCAAATTATGAAGATTATATTTGTAATAAAATATGCCTGTAAAGAGATCACGCTCCTCTTTTGCCTTCCCTCCTACACTCATTCTCCTGACAAGCAGTCACATATCAGCAAATGAAGAATGCCTACTAGGATTATTTCACTGGAAAAAATGAGATCATTTACTGTTGCCTGACATGTCTTACAATGCATATAAATTCAAGGAGTGTGCCACTGTCTCTCCTCCAGCTATGCCACATATTAATTGTGCCCTCATATTATTAAAATCCTCAAAGCCGTTGTCATAAATACAAAAATAGGTCAAAAGGAGGTAACCAGATAGTTGCTTGAAGCCTTAAGTATAAAATACATACAATAGCAAAACACAGTAGTAGACTTTCAGCACACAACCAGAGAGCACACTATAAGGCTGTTTAGTCCAACATTAAGATCTTGTCCAGTAAGGCCTAAACATGTTTCTGTGAATAGGGCTTGTAATGAACTCATGTCAGCTTGGATTTAAGTATCTCTCAGCAGTGTCAGCAAGCCCCTAATATTATTAGAACTGTGCTGTCATAAAAGAATAAAAGTCAAAGTTTGGATTACCATGTAGTTTCAACACTCATCAGAATTAAAAAACATCAGTTAATCCTGTTTTAATCATAAACTCATTAGGATGAGCCAGTTTTATAAAGCATTTTAACCTGAATGACTCTGAATACAACTTCACACTTTGCCAAAGCTTTCATAATTTAGTATCTATGTCACAGCAGCCACAATGGAGATGAGCAGAAAGGCCAAAGGCTTGTTTATTTTTAAGGCTCTATAAGATGATCCTATAAAGAACTCCATCTCCTCCTAAAGCTTTAATAATATCTGTGTCAGGGAAATAAGATCACCAACAGCCAATAGTTTTTGACACTCTAATAGCTCGATTACATGAAACATTTTTTGAAAAAGAAAATACTTTCAAGAACTTGTGCAGTTGCCTGAAATCTATTAAAAAAGAAAGAAGTGAATTTATGGACAGAATGTTTTAGGTTTTCATGATGGCAAAGCAAAAAGTGATGGTAAAATGAAATATGATGGTGGAAATATGGTGGCTTCAAGATTAATCTGAGTCTGGAAAAAGCCAGGATATGGAAGGTAAGGGAACCAAAGCCCATGACAAATACTTTAATTATCTCAGAAACAAGCAGGATTGTAACCTGTCACCTCAGGGCTCAATAATTAGCACTTTACTCATGAAGGCAGAGGGATATATTGAAGGCAGAAGCCAAATCTGTCCAAAATTTTATAGATTATTTGGAAATTAGACTTTAGTATCAGCTCGGAAAAATAAAACTATATGAACAGCTTAAAAGACAGCTGAACAGTTTTAATGAAGATTTGGCCTACCAGTCTGTCTAAAAGAACACGTGCTGCAATGGGATACTTTGCTGAGAGTTATTGGCAAGTTAAATTTAAGTCACAGGAAATAAAAATTCACAAATTTCACCTCTAAAGATGCTATCAACAAACTTTAACGTAAAGTCAAAGCTATTTTCATTTTTTGAAAAAATCTACTGCAGCTATTGACAGGGAAATCAGTGCAATATTGTTTCACTTTTTTTAGGAACGGTAAAAGAAACAAGTTACACTCATTTACTTCAAAAAAGTTATTTCTAGAAAGAAAAAAAAACACAACAAAGTAAGTATCACTGTTATCTTCAACAGGATTGGCATTATCTGGCCTAACTGCATTCTTCTTTAGAAGCATGCAGACTTCAGCAATAATTCAGCTCAGAGGAATAATCACATGGTCCAATAATGTGTCTCTAGCACCTAACACGTAAACAGCCATGTACTGCAGGAAAGACTTTGGAAGTTAAACCCAGATGGAGTGACTGTCTAGGCACTCTGAGGATGCAAGAGGAAATCTGTACAAAGAACCAGTGGGGACAGGGGAGGACAGGACAGGGACAGCCATAATGACAACCCACTGGCTTAAAACATACCTCAAAATTCTATTCAATTAATAAATAATATAGTGATGATTTTTAAATGCTTTCATCAGGAAACTGTGGTTAGTAAATAGAGGCAAATGCAAGTAAATAAAAGGCCTTTACCAATAACCAGTCAGCAAACTACAGATGCCAACCTGATTAGCCTGTGGTACAGCACTAACACTTTTATTAAGTTACTTGCATCTGTTAGAATGCTGTGACTGCTTCTAGCTAGAAAAACGGCTATCATGACCCATGCTGTCATCACCAAACTGCACTGTCTAGAACATCATCATCTATTTGAAAAGCATTCAGCAATTGCTGCTAATTTAGAATAAACTCTTCTATAGGAGCCCTGCATTTCAGTAGAGTGCACGACTGGGGATGTACTAGACCTGTATTAAATATCTGTTGGTCTCTTGGTGACACACAAGGTATTCATCATGACCAGCAGGGATGTAATTGCCTAGATCCAGCCTACTAGCACCCACTCTTCTCAAGATATACTCCTATTCAAGCTGTTTCACTTTCCCTGATTACCAAAAGCTTTTTAAGGAAGAGGTGGCTAGAGGCACATCTGTCAATGCATCAAGATCAGACTTATTGCTTTCCTGCCCCTTTTAGGTTTCTAAGTGTGGCATTTTTTTCCACACATCTCTTCTTAGGTTCTCTGAAGGAAAACAGCCAGTTCCCAAAGAAGCAATTTCACCACTACCTTCTCTCAAACCAGTTTCATATATAAAATATGTATTTTATATTTGAAACAGAACCTACTGCATTATTTCACTGCAAGATTCAGTGAAAGCTTCACAGGATTCAGCTCAGTTGAATAAATATTTCTTTTATCTCTTCCACCCACTTACACAGCAGCAGGCACACTTCCAGGACACAGAATGCATGTCCCTGTTCAAGCATTGAATTCAACTCCCTCCTCTTACAATGCCCAATCACACATTTGTAAAGAACCTTTGTAAAGTCACCCTTGGATTCTAGAAAGGAAAAATCTACCCCAATTAAAAGAAAAAACTTACAATATTCATAAAGAAAATATACCCCTTTGGATAGACCCCTTTGAAAGGGAGGGACATCTTTTTGATCTAATAAGGGAAAAGAGAAGTTCTGTAGTGTTCGAAAGTACATTTTATTAGCAGGCCTCACAAACTCTTGGAAAAACATTCCAAATCAGATATGTAAAGAGAAACTAGTTCCAAAACACATGCTTTATGCTCTTCACACATCACAGTGTTGCTAACTCATATAAAGACACTTAGTTTAGTCACCTCTTCACATACACAAAACACTTGTTTTCAAGGACAAAGCATGACAAGTATCACGATATTACTAGGAGTATTTTGACTCTCAGCTGACATAAAAAGTCAGTATAGCTCTGAAGACTGCTGGAATATAAGCCCTATTTATTTGATCATGTACATGCTCAATGACTGTGGCAAATATTAAGTAAAGAGATCAGTCTTATAAACTGGCTTATATTAAGTAATTCTGTATTTTCTTCAAGCTAAAAGCACACATAACTAGCTGCTGTTGTTCAGCTGATAAAATATAAGTAATTAAGTAAGTTGTTAAAATGGATATTCCATCATGATCCTGAACTCTCTTTTTAACTAAACTCCTGTGAACTGGTGTACCTGACTGTTGCTAGAAAGGGTACTGAAGGAGAGAAACTGAGGCCAGCATGAGACGCAGGTGTGAGGAAAAAAATAACTCCATTACCAAATCTGACATTCTGGTAATACAAGTTTCACAACAAACTGGTAGCCCCTAAACAGGTTATTTCACATCCTACCCACATAAAACTGCATGGGGTTCAGCAGCAGCAGACCAATTCTAAGTATAATACAACAATTTATTGTGAATATTTTTATCTGAATTTGTTCTAGTGCTCAGCAGAAGAGCAAATAAAGAATGTTTGGTGCTGCACAGAAGTTTATTTTTGCCTTTGAATTAGTATCCAGTGAAGATTAGGCATGGTAAATGCAGACCCTATGTTTGCATGGACTTCATCTTATTGATCATGCATAGTTCTACTACATTTTATTGAAATTAATGTCTACTCCTTGCTGGTTTGTAGGGGGTTTTTGTCCTTCTCACAAGTCTGGCCTGTTCATTATTTTTCATTCTAGTTTGTGTAATGCTCTCTTCTATGTTTTTCTTTCAGTTTTAAAATCACTTGTGCATATCTTGCTTCTCTCCTGCCCTTCCACCCCTAAACCAGATATAATTTTACAAGATTTTCAATAGACTATTTTTTTCTGTTATTGGTGAATTTTAAAATATAATTAAACATTTCTCAAAAATGAAAGTAATTAATTTCTTTACATTTTTAAATTAAAATCAATTTTAACATGTGGTTGCACTCTGGAAACAAGACTTGCAAATTAGCATACTTTCCTAACAGAAAATTCCTGGTGTGAACCTGAAGTCTTGCCCACTAAACTTACTGAAAGACACTCTACTACTATTAAATCAGAGAACAACTTCCACTGGTTGCAGTTTTGGTTCATTAGAAGTATTATGCTAATAAGCATAAATGCTTAAAACAACAAATCCCTCAAAATGGCTTTTACCAAAATGAAGAGGTGCCATAATTTCTTTCTCCCACTGTATGATGACTACTTTGATGTTCTCTTTCCTACTCTCTCTACCAGCACAAACATATAGTGACTACTAGAATCAATGTCTTGTTAATGGAAAATTATTGACAAAGAATCAAACACTGTAATTTTTATTCACAAGATAATAGTTTCCTTCTTGTCTGCAGTAACAAGGCCTTAATGGACCAATTTGGTCAATGCATGTTAAATATGTAGATATAGGTAAAATTGAAAGAGTCTAGAAGAGCAAGAAGAATGGTAAAAGATTTAGAAACTGTCTCCAAAAATCAGTCTATGATGTTTAGCCTAAAGAAAAAAATTTGAGTATATGAATAAGAACAGTCACTCCATACATGAGATTATTGCAGCAAAGCAGCAACAAGTTGCTTTACCAAATGACAGAAGAAAGTACTATTAATTAGTGTAATATAGACCAGGAACACTTAAGTCAGATACTACCTACCTTTTGAACTAGAAAAGCTATTAAAGCAACTGCAATAAACCACCTAAAGATTATTATGCATTTTCCATTGTTAGATTAAATATGTTCTACCAAGTCTAGATACATTCAGTCACTGTTTCACTTTACAGAGCTCAGTAGCAATTATCTTTTACACTATTCCCTGTAAAATCATATTCCTTCTTCTTCATGCTCCTTTAACATGCCCTCAGTCCAACTTATGGCACGACCCAATGCTTGCGGGTCTTGTCACAAATATAATTCAGAAGCTGACCATCTTAAAAAGCACACATCTGTTTTCTTAAGTGTGGGACTTCTCTGGGTTTTGGTGTGAAGTACAGGCTCATTTTCAACCTTGAGGATTTTTCAGGTTCCAACAATCCTGCAACAACTGATCAGCTAGAGGTGATGCGGTGCGGCATGAACAGTCAAAGCCCGCACTACCAAACATGGTACTGTAGAATGTCTGCCCTAGTAAATAGCTGGGACAACATTAGGATCTTCTTTTTTGAGGATTTCTTGGGGAAATCAGCTGCTTTTTCAGACCTTGTTTTGACAGCACCTTAAATCAAATGTGCTGTCAACTCTTATGCCCACACCAAATGACACCGTACAAATAGAAGCATCTCTGTTGTACTTTTTATGGCAATCTGTGTGAACAGTAAGAGTTACCAAGAAAAAATGCATACATATTACTGTTCATAATATGCTTGTTACTATGCAAACATTGTTCTTGAATAATTTTTAAAAATTAGCAGAAAAAAATGATACTTCTGGAAAACTACCCTATTCAGGATTCTGGACTTCATGTTTGTCGTACCTAACAAAATTCTTTAAAGGAAAAAGGAATATGCTAGGATAGAGTTATACAGTTGTAAAAATACAATTTTTTGTGATTTTCTCTTCCATCTCTCATGCACTCATCTTGTTCAAAAGCAAGACAGCAGCAGCAGCAAAGTGAAACTACAAGTAATGCTTGCCCCAGGCTGCAGGGAAACATCTACTCCCAACATTGGTGTATGCTCCCACACTTCAATACACTAACCCCAAGTATTGGGTGAAAACAACAGACAGGGCTGCGATCCAAGTTAAGAGTAACTCAAAAATCCCCCAAAACCCCATGTGGGGTGGAAGTGGAGATACAGTATTATGCTGTCAGATTTTTTTTTAGTTCAGTGATCTGCTGCAAATAGTTGTATCAGCACAATTAAGGGAACAGAGATCTGTAGGAGGGAATCAGAAAGGAACCTAATCATCAATTGTGTTTATTCAAATCACATTCCACTCAGCCTGTATGAGGCTGACCTCTAAAGCCCATAAGAAAGCCACAGCCTGCCAACAACTGCAGGAATTTCTCTTCCAATGTATTTGTGCTCAGGAGAGGCCCGAGGTGTACAGCTGACTAAAAAGGGGCTGCAATGCATACGCATAGTGTGGGAGAGCTACTCACGCATGAGCTTCTTATAGTAACCAACTCTCCCACATTGTGCACTGCATGCAGTTAATACCTATATGGATATCAAAAAAATTTGATATGGAAGAAAGTTGATTTGAAAACATCAGCTTCTGAAAACATTAAGTTGGATATTCCCTTCTTAAAATATGAAGAATGAGATATTGCGCTAAGTCTGACATTTAATTTCATTCCTTAAAAAAAAAAAGGGAAAAGCAAAGAGATAAGAATGCAGAAAAATGTGACTTGATATGTAAATATAGCAGAAACACTGGTATGGCATTATGCAAAGTTAGTGCCACTAGAGATGAATTATAAAATAAAACTTGTTCTAAATGAAGGACAAACACTAAAAGAATGTACACATTCATACACCAGCTGTCTTATTGTTGCAGGCTGGGGGGAACCTACTGAACCAAGACCTGAAGAAAAGAACAAATGCTCTTTTGTATTTAGGTAACGTAGTGATAACATCCAGTGATGAGGGCCTCCCATGTTGATAGCTTATGGGCTAAATGAATGTGGTTTTCTCCTCAATCACAGACGTACACCTGATTTTTCTACCTCCACATCTGCCCAAAAACGTACATAAGTGAGAAAGGACAGTGGAGAGAAAAAAATGGACAGCTCTCACCAAGAAGCTGCAAAGGCACAGTCAGGAAGCACTCTCCTGTCCACATCTAGATCAAGTAAGAAAGATTCCAAGGAAAGAAGAGTTAACCTGCCCCTTGAGAAAGACCAATGAGCTGGGCTATGGTTATGTATTCCTTCATAATTAGTTTTCATAAATATACAATGCAGATATTTTAATACCAAGAATTACTTAGCAATTCTACATTACTTAAACATGAAGCTTGCACATCCTCTTCAAACATTGTATCACATATTGGAAATTAATTCAATACCTATTCTTACTATGTATAGCCTGAAGAGGTGGAATGATACACTTGAAATCCCAGAGAGGGTATCATAAGCAGCTACCTAGATGTAAGCTGACGCTCCAGTTCAACACATTATTCCAAACATAAAATGGCATCTTAGGTTTTCACACTTCTGTTTTCCTACAAGATAAATTCCTAACCACTATCAAAATTTCACAATATTTTCTAGGTTATATAGACAAGAAATTGAGAGCTAGAATTAATCTCAATAGCATCCGACATGCTTATGGAGAGAACACATTTTTAACTAAGGTGTAACAATCTGCACTAGGTTTCTAGGTTTCCAGAAAGACACAGTAAAAATTTTCCCATCTTGGCTTTCAAGCTTAAGGAGAAGAATTTGCATCAGCATATTTATTTTTATCCACAGTGTTTATTTCTGTTTTAATGCAAATAAACTCTGCATACCTAGTGATAATGCAAAAAGGATGAAAGTGACAAAGTAAGTTTACATTTGATGCAGTCTTATTAAAAGTATATTCACCATCAACATTAAAGTGCAAGTATATTGGAAAAAAATCAAAACCCAACTTAGAAGCCTGACTTTCTTCTCAGTACTCAAGTAACCACAAACTTGTAATATCACTCACCAAGCCATATTATTTATACTAACATCCCCAGCATCATCAGATATCTATCTTCAGACAGATAACCTGGAGCCATGAAAATTCAAGCCGTATAAGACTCATGAGCATTAAACCTGTGGATTCTGGCCTTCAAAGACTCCTTTATGAGGAAGAAATGTAATACTTTTCCTCCCCATTAACATGGAAGAGTCAGCATTGCCAAGGATGGGTGATAATGCCTCCTCCTAGGCAGCACCTACAGCCAAAATACAGCAGGACTACCTGTTAAATCCACTCCAATGTTACGGATCGAATGTACAAGATCAGGGCCATCAAGCTCTGTCAGCAAGACAGAATGTTCTACTTTAAGGATGAAAAGCCAGAATGATCAAGCAACAAGAGGTCTGTTAGGGAATCTCTGACAGCTCTGGATTTGCTCAAGGTCTTCTACAGCGATACAGAGATTTGGGCAACCATCAGATTGGTAAAATACAACAGAATTTCAGTCATTTTTTGTCACCATGTACATTCATCGTCAGACCAGAACAGCTCCTTAAAAAGGAAGATTCTTAAGAAACAAGTCATTAAGAAAGACAAGGAATTAGTCTTGCAGAATTAAATGACTTATGATATGACCTAAGATACGGAAATCTTAGTAGCAGGATATTTTGTTTCAAGGCAGCAGCATTTCTTGTTTCAGGAAGTATTCAATCTTTGCATGGCTAAAACAAGCAGTGTCCCCATCGGATTCAGCAGCCAATAAAATGCTATTAATGTCAGCCTAATGTCCAGTAAAAGCAATTAATTTCAGAATACATAATTGCAACAGAAGTTTTCAAACTGCCAAATACAAATTGCCAAATACAGCAACATGGTTTTGCAACCTGCTAAAGCAGCAAAATAACTGCTAATACCCAGTTATTTGGCATTGGGCAAGAATAGAAAGAAGAGAATAGGAGTACAAAGAAAAACATGAGAATTAAATGTATCACCCCTTATGCAATTAGTTTTAAACTTATCAAATCTCTAGAACAAATCTCAAAAGATACTGGAAGGAAAATCTACTCTGTCCATCTTAAGTCCATCTCCATTTAGAAAATATTAAGTGCAGGAGGCTATGTTTTCTAAGCTAGTGTTTGTTTTATTCTAATTGAAGCTTCATCTTAAGGTACAGCCAATTGGAAAAACTTATTAGCTCTGTGTGGGATGGACAAAACCTTTATGATAGATATTGGTTGATTTAATTAAAAAAAATTAAAAACCAGTAGCTAAAAATTTCTCACAGTTGGTCACTGGCAAGTTACAGAGATTGAGCAGAAAAAAGTATTTTATTCTGTAGGCTAACAGGAAAAAAATAAACAGGACAGCTTAATTGGACAACATGGCTTCACATTAAGGAATAAATCTATGTTGCTTACGTAAATTTCACTTAAATATTAGAGAAGGGGTGGTACAGAAGCAGTTGACGGCATTAATTTTAGGCAGAGTAGACCATCTATTTTATTGCATTGCATAAGGTTTGGTTGCAAAGACCCCTAAAGTCAATTAACTCTTCATTTACTTGAATTGTCTTTGAATTTGACCCAGAATTTAAACAGCATGACTACTTGCTATGTAAGCACAAGGTCTGAAAAAATTCCAGCTTACAGAGTAGATTTCCCATGTTGGAGTTGAACCACAATAACAAATAAATGACTCTGCACATTGCATCTCACTTGTTGCAGAAAATATTCTCACTCTTACCTGCACATTTTCTTCTGTAACTTGAATTTCAGCAGTGTAAATATAATCAATAAGCATCCTTAGAGTCCAGCCATCAACTTCCTTTATGCGAACTTTTTTTGCTCGGCTTTCACTCATCTCACCTACAAACACAGTTTATTAGTCAAGTAAGTAAGATAGAAATACAGTACATATGTAGAAGTTTAACAGCAGCAGAAATTTTGTGTATGAACAGTTGTGATATTAGAAAAACTTCAATACTAATAATTTCATTTCTTTCTTTCCTTCTTCGTCCAGTGAGGAAGGAAGATTTTGTTGTTATCATCATGCAAATGCTACCTGGGTTAATACTTTTAGTGCAGGTGACCTATTTTTTCCAGTGTACAGTATCAGAAAATATTGTTATCAGACCTAAATAAGACTTCAAATGCATACAAAAACATTTTGCTGGGAAAGCAAGATATTAAAGTAGTATAGCTTTATTAACTTCTTAATTGAAGGAGCATACCAAACACAGTTTGGAGTAAATTTATTTAAATAAGAAAAGTTATATCCCCATTGAAGAATTAACATACATATTTCTTTGCTTACCTACTTATTATTCTCTTAGCGATTTCACCTCTTTTACAGATCCAATTTAACAGCTCAAGCTAAGATAAAATGGTAAGCAAGGGAAAGCTTGTTGGATCTCATTTTGTGGAGGCTGACATGCTGGCCATATGCCACAACCCATCTTCATAGAAAGGCCTGCAAAATATCTTCCACCTTCCAAAATATGATGTTTCTCAAAGTGTAATATTTTCTTTATGGCTAAAATAATTATCCAAATATATATTTTGAAGTAATGACCATAACCTTCTTCATGACTTCCAGATCATGCCATCTCAGACCTTTAAACCCTCTTGCACTCTCACTGAGAAACAAAACATAAACTACAAAAGTTGTGTTGGAAAATATATAAAATGTCACTTTGGAAGAGAATATCCCAATCTCTGAACACATTCATTTCTTATTCTTCTATGTTGGATATAATTTCTTTCCCTTAGGCATAGGCATCTAGAGATAAGGGTATTGGTGATATAATAAATTTAATGTATACAACAAGAAAAGCAGACAGGATTGAGAAAGTGAATGCTAACCATTGCTGGTATTTTCTTATGAAGTCATACACATTTTCATTGTTTGTTATCCTCTGGTCTCTAGGGTTAGTGACAAACAATGCATTTTACCCAGTGCTTTAAGCAAAGGGATCATCACTGAGCAATCTCTTACCACTATTCATGGTACCATACCTTTTTTTGAGCTGGAGGGTAAAGAATGGCATTGCAAATCAACCCTTTAAGTGGCAGGAAGTTCAAAAGACCATCTACCCACATAAAAACCAGCAAAATCCAGCCCCCAGAGAACTTTCTCCTTTCACCTGCATTTCTGAAACATTCCCCTACACCTTTGAAGGATGACTGCAGCACATTCCCTGCAGGGCCCTGTATTCCAAGTTTCTACTTCTAGTTTGACACAGATTAAACCTATTGATCTTCAGAGCATGTAAGCTGCAACTTATTTATTATGCAAGCTGCCTGTGGAGGTGGTCCTCTGGGAAAATTGTGTGTGTGGGAGAGCAGATTTTGATATTCTGCAAGCACATTAGATTTGTTTTCAGATTTCGTGTCAAGGCTTTTAGAGTCATGGATAGGTACCTTCTCTGTTTAAAAACCAAACCCAGAAAATAAAAATAAAAAACCCTAAACAAGAAAAAAAACCCACCAAAACAAAACACCCCACACCCAAACAACAACAACAACAAAAAACCCAACAAAAATAACCCCAAAAACACTTGCTTCCAACTTTCCTGTGAACCAGACATGCAATGTTACTACAATTCTAGATCAACCCATATCTTTGATAGATAATATAGAGGAAACCAGAGATGCACTCAGCAGGCAGTCTCAGTCTAGAATTCAACCTGCTGAAGAACTCAGATTATGACTGAAGCAACATCACCATGTCTCCACAGAGTTCTTAATGACAGGAAAGCATACTGTGAACAGAAATAAAGCACTGAGCTGATCCAAACTCCCAAGCAGCAGCAGCAAAGCTCCAGCTGAGCTGAAGATATTAAAGGGGCTACCTGAAAAGCTTACATGGTCCCTCACAAAGTAACCCAAAGAAGGCCTTTTTTTTTTTTTAAATTTTTTTTTTTTACCCAAGAATTTTACAAATGGAGAATGGAAGTGAAGAGAGCAGGTAAATCCCTAAGGATCACTGCCACCACAGAAAAGAAAATTAAACCCAGGTCACCCTTGTCTGAAGTCAGGCCCTATAGCCACTTAAGAGTACCTTCTCTGATGTTTTATAATCAATTCCTCTAAACATTTAAGTAGATTTAAATCATATTTCTAAATAATTCCACTGCATATGAAAAAAGAAATATTCCTATTAACATAGATTAAATAGCAGGGACTTTCTTCCCCCCTCTCCTCATTATTGTTACTAATTTACTATATTTTGTAACTTTAAAAGACAGTAACTTTACTGATAATTATTAGGGCTACCATTACATGTACAAATAGGGAAAAGGGAAAAAAAAATCCAGGCAGAGAGCTTGAACCCAGTTAATGCCATAACCCAGCCTGCACTGCAGTAATATTTAATGACTCAAAGAATGATGGAGTCAACCTGCAAACACATGTCTAAATATAAGCTTCTAATTTCTAATCAAAAAGTAACCCTAAAGCATAAGAGTGCAATTTTTTCACTGTCTTTTCAGTCCATGTTTTATTCTGGATGGAAGAAGATACTTCTCCATTTGGTTGTGGCTGGTTAAGGATCAAATTTGCTTATTTGAACTTGCAGATTACTGGATGGGAATAAAAATCCACCTAAGAAGTGTAGATTCCAGGCTTCATGGAGTGAACAATCACAATGAAATTCAGGATTTTTTGTGTGAGGCATGGCAGAAATGCACCAATACCACAGCTGGACTGTGCTGTAAGCAATCTATAAGCCTAATATAAAATCTGCTGATAACTCTTAAAGCCACGGCTGAATTCTATTTAAGCTCCCACCTATCTGGCTCACCAACTACACAAACCTCACCACAGATACATTAGTTAAACACTTCACACCCATTACTCAAGTGAGTGTTCCCACCTCCTGCACCACTTGGGCTAAAGAACACCTACATTTGAAAACATAAAACAAGTACAAAAATTTAAAAGGGACTGAAGCAAGGGAAGAGAGGATTTCAGTAATTCCATCTGGAGAGCAGCTACAGACACTGCTGCACTGGCACTCTGAATGGGTAATAAACTTCTTCACAGAAAGGGCAGTCAGGGCAAGCAGAAATGTCTTAATCACAGAAGACATAATAAAAAGCTATGTGCTGAGTAAAGAGTATTTGCAATGTGATAGTCAACAACGTTAATCTTTAATACAGAACTAACATAAGAGGCTTGCACTTCTCTGCTACTAAGGTGATAAAAGGAACTGTAGAAGCAGCTTCTTTTTATTCTAATTTTATAGACAGCAGTAAGAATTAAGAAAGAATTTATCAGTCTCCCAGAATGCTTGCCTCAACCACAAATGCAAACTTAATTAATTGCTTGAGGAAGAGATATTTAATTTTACAAGCAACTTTAAAGCATTGCTGTAGAAGTTACTCCACTTCTGGCCTTGAATATGTCAAAATATTTGCCTATAAAATCAAGAATGACCAGCTGCTTCTCCAGAACATAGTAGTATTTCAGATTTCATCCATCTTGTTGCATACAATTAAAATTATTAAAATACCAATCTGTTTGCATATGAGTAGGCTAAGAGTCACATTTCTACCTCCATCTGAGCTGGTGGTCATAAGCAATGGATTACAGAGAAGTCTTTTGATTTCAGACAGTTGACACTAACTACAAAGCTGGCACAAGATTTGAAGAGGAACAGACAAAACCTCAGAAGTTAATTCTAACATGCATTTAGTAGCATTCTTACTTTGGCACTGAATTTCACATTATTTCAATGTGATTTACAGCCATGATGGAATTAAACCCACAGCACAGGAATTTCAGCTGGAGGCTCCTGTGAACCTGAACCTATCTTAGCCTTGCAAGCCTTCAGCATTCCTGCTCTAGCAGTAAAGCAGTAACTTGGCCAGCATGAAGTGAGCAGAAGTAGAATCAAGTCTGTACAGAAAAGTAGTGGCAATGATGCAGAGTACATATGTCATGGGGAATTACCCTAAAAATACTGAAACACACTCCAGCTATAGGCTGCCAAAGCCACAGAAAGCTTTCATATCTACTAACAGCCTAGACCATTCATGGGCTGAAGAATGTGGCAACAGTAGTTGTTAAAGGACATAATTTACTCCAAAATTCACATGAAAGTTATTTTAACCTTCTTTTGGACAAGTAAGATTACGAGAGGCTTAAAGGGTATAACAACTTGACTATTGCTGGCTTACTTAGCATCTAATTTGTTTTTTTTATTAAGGAGACTTTTTAAAGCACTCATCATGCTAACAAAGGCCAAGTTGACAGTATGCACTTAGACTGAAAAAAAAAATCATTAAGAATCCCAAATGTTCCTATTGCCTCATCTAAAAATCAAATTAGATCCTAAAAAGCAAAAGTCATGAAATTTTATTCTTTATACAGTTAGACTGGGTTACAACATAGTAAATATTGAAACATTTGGTACCTGTAAACATGGCATGGAAGTAGGGGCTGCAGGCGGCTAACACAACTCTATGCGCTGCAATTTCCATGTCTTCAGCTACTATCGTCACATCACACAGCAAGTTTTGACTATTTAGAAATATCAGAGAAGGCAATTTCACATAAGTGAACTACAACAGAAAAGTATATATGATATCACACACAGCTTCTTTTCCCATGCCATCAAAAGAGGCAGGCAGACAATGTTGATGAAGCATTATTTTTAAATGTGTTACACAACTACATGGCTGTTACTCAATCAGATTATGGATGGTGCTTGGGTACACAAAACTATTTAAAAATCAAACAACTGAATTGTGGTTCATTGCACTGAATAATCATAATTTGTATCAGCCCAATTTATAAACATTCTCTCTGGAAGTCTGGGCCCCTTTGAACAACTATGATAGAAAAACCAGAATTTAATATACACAAGCACTAAAAAAAATTACATAAGAAACAAGGCTTTACAGACAACCAAACTTCAACTGAGATGTCTGTGTCACATTACACTGGAAAGTCATGCCTACTTAATTGTTCAAATCTACTATTCAATTTTCTCTGTATTTACTGCTTTCCAAGCATTTTTCATATTCAGCCCATGCACACAATAGCAATTATTTTTTCCAGTCTGAGCAGCTTAGACTTCATGGTTAACTTCATATCTTTACTGACTTAGTATCTTCTTGACATCCATTTGCATTCTTGTCCTTTGTGACTAACATATTTTATCCCTGTTCAGTTGCAATAAGGTAATATCTCATTTATAACCATTCCTAATGCAGTTTACAGCTATTGGCTACAACTTAAAGCCATAACATGTGTAGTCTTTATAATCCAATTTTCTAGACTGAAAGAGGACAGGGGGGCAAAAACAAAAACACACCACAACACCAAAAGGCTGCAATTTCACAGCATCTAAATAGTTACAGTCACCTTTTTATTTCCTGTTCAGGCTAGCACTGTCCCTCTGTGGAGGTAGTATGGAATCCACAAAAATCAGAGCTACGGCAACAGAGGGAAGAGGGAATATGACTTAACAGAACATATTCCTTAGGGATGGAGCTTGACCTGTACACCAATCCATCCCAGTACATTCAAAAAGATAGATTTTTACGATTCCTGAATACATATTAAAGATTTTTAGATAGTTTGCAACTACCACACTGAGTTGTAGCAAAGACAGGTGAGGACTTGCGTTTTGCTTGGACAGAACTAGAGCTCTCAGGCAAACTGCTCAGATATTCACCTCAGTCCAAAAGAAAACTCTGATCTCTCAGTTCTGCAATCATCCAATTTTTATTGCCCCAGACTCAAGTAAGGTGGCTTTGCGGAGGTCACACACCAAAAATTTTGGTGGCCACAACTAACCTTTGGGGCCATATTGCAATCCTGGCATATAAAGATAATAACATTATCTTTCTGCTTTCAACTCTTAATAGCTACAGCAACTATGTAAATCTCATAACTTTAGCTTGCAACATGGTTATTATCAAACAATATGTACAATGTAAGGTAATGACTGTACCAGACGAAACACACAATTCAGAGGATCTTGAAACAACCATTACATTTATTACAAAAAAATGGAAACAGAAAGCTACACAAAAAAGGTAACCAGCTTTATCAGACACCTGCACTTATCCTGACAACAGGAACAAAAAGTTTTATACTTAGTTGCACAGAAATACTAAAGATAACAATGAAGCCAGAAGCAACAGAATTACATCACTGCATGACTAGGTTACTAATTACATTGCACGTCCACAGACATAGTAACACCTCTCGTCTGGAACTGCATCAGGTGAATGAATACGCTCTGCGTTACTACAGAGCTGACAGGCTAAAGAAACGAGCTTAAAAACTTAATCATGTACTCTGCTGCAAGCATCTTGTGGCTTCCACAGCAACTCAGCACCTTCCTTTCATGAGGCTGCATCAATTTATTTTAGAAAAGGTAGTGCTCTGAAGTGGTATTGTACCAATTTGCTTTTATAGAGTGACTGAAGGAACAGAATTGTGGGGTACCATGTACCATCATGGTATAGAAAATAAGAAAAAGGGGATAAGTAAGTATGCATTTAAGAATAACTGAGCAACAGTTTACCAGCTTGTAGAGTATTCTTCATTGGTTCATACAGAGAAAGTTTTCATTTCCCCCATCTTCAAAAGGTTTTGGTAAAGTCTTGTTTGTAAGAATGAGAATTTTAATAAATATAGATAATATCAAATTCCTTTGTGATAAAAGCAAATTATAATAAAGTGAAAAGATAGGCATCAGAGTGTAATTTCGTCATATGTCAAGAACTAATTAGCTATCCTAATGAGCTTTCTACTCAATGTTGAGGTGATGGTGAGCAATGAAATGACAAAAAATACGAAGGACAAAATTGCTAAAATTTGTCAAAATTTGAAGGCACATAAAAACTCATTAACAAGCTACTAGAGCCAGACAACCTGACAGTAGCCAAAAATTTAACATGAAGAGACTTAAGCATTCAAAACCAAATGTATTTATATGCTTAAGCAAATGATTTTCTCACTAGCTATTCACTTCCTGGAGAGTATACCTCTGGCAAATACCTGTTGGTGCTACACTAATGAAAAGTGCTGAGATTCACTACATTTTTAAAGTTGTTTCTAAATCAAAAATATCATTTACTGGATTAATATTAGATCTTTGTTTAGAGCAATGAAGTCTGAAACATTTTTAAGATTTTCTGTTTATTATTTCAAACAAATGAATGCAAACAGAAATGTTTATAATTTTATTTAATTACCACTTACCATCTTAAAAGCTGTACTCAGCTTAAATTGTAAAAATTGTTGCATTACCTTATTTAATGAGAACTAGTTAAGGTTATATGGCACAGCTCCTGTTCAAACTTTAAGTATTTATACATGCAAGGCAAAACTGCTCAAATTGCTTCAACAGCAATTTGAATTTAGGTAACCATGGAAACTAAAGTATATTCTGAAAATAACCCATGGGCTTCAAAAATGCACTCTGCTGGAAGACAGTGAATCCTTTACTTGGAACACAGCAAAATGCAGGTAAGGTTTCTGACTTTTGAAACTATTGTTAAGATTAACTCTGGGACATTTTCTCCATGTAAACTCTTGCTCATCCTTAGGAAGTCATTGCTACTGGCTCTAGCCAGGCTCTGTTTTGCTCCTTGAGACACCACATCTGGTTACTGGGACACTTGAAAATGCCAAGGGCATAACTTAGGGGAAGCAACAAGTGTCAGTCTATCCAGCCCACAATTTTAAAGATTTACCTATATGGAACAGCAAAGGTCAAAGGCAGAGGCATACTTTAAAAAGGTACCAGTTGCTGCATTTCTTTTCAGTGAAGCCTCTCCAATTTTTAATTTTATATGGGAAATAACAAAGAACTACAGGATTTTCATAGCCTCCAGTACTATCTCTGCTAGAGAAGTATTTTTATTTATTTAATTTCTCCATTGTTCCCGTAAGTTATAGCACTAAATTACTATCAGTGATAGCTGTGAGTCCTGATTTCCAGAGCTCAGTTGTGAGCTCTAATTACCAGCTGTCACAGTTTTCAACATCACTTCACCTACTCATATGTAAAATATAAATCAATATGGATGCTAAGAACACCATCAGCACCAGCCTCCCAGTTTCGCTGAAACTGATGGTATTATCCCTCAAAGCCTTACAAAACTTCACTGAGAAAAGTTACTTTCAACATTTGATTTGGGAGTTCATCAGTTTCTCCCAGGGGGCAAGCAAATGATAACTAAGAAAATGTACAGTCAGTTGGTTTATACTGTGACCTATGTATCCAGACTAGAAAATGTTAACATTTTTCTGCTTCCACAGCCTACCACAAAAATCAGCAACAGGCACACAATGAGCATAAGCGACTCAACCAGAGTCACTTTTCATCTATCCAGGATCAACTGCATACAAGAGAGGATCAGCAGCTGTAACTCCTTAAGTACTTAACCTGTAAGTATTTTTCAAGTCTCATAAAACTAGTTTTGACTAACTTATGAGGTGCAAAAACATACCTCATACATTACAGCTATCATCACATGGCTATCATTCAGCTATCACTTCATTGTATATTTAATCCTTCTCCTCAGCTATACTTCTGAAATTGCATGTTCTTAACAAACAAACTATTCTTATTAACTTAACAAATGCAAATGAAAGTAAAAATGAACTTTGGACTCCAGGCAGGTGTATACAGTGAAGAAATACCTTCTCAATTCATTCATAACTTTAAAAGCTTTCTTCATGTGCCATGGATTTACTGTAATAGGACAGTGAATTTCTGTGTTATCATCTTTCAGATCCAAGGGCTTCTGATGGCAAAGTTTGGTACATCTGGAAAGAAAGAGGTAAAAAAAGTTAATACTTCTGTAAGTCAATACTTCCTAATCTCCAGTGCTGTCACTTCTTATTTCATTCCCCTTCATCTTGGGGAGAAGAAAATTTGAAACTTCTTCTTTGTTCCAAGCACTTTCAGTTTCCCTATTACCAAAGGTGTAGAGGAACAGGTGGAATTCCCATAGAAGTAGTGAGTTGGTGACTAATACTAGCGACATTGTCAGAGGCTAACAATAATCTATGCTAAAGAAAACATGAAGATATTTTCTGGTTTTGTGAATATTTTATTTAGTGGAGAAATAGTCTAGAATATTTCCAATAAGCTCTGAAGTGAGGGCAGAATTAGAGTTTTGGGAACTTTTCACCCAGTGCCCATACATATCAATGGCAGAATGCAGCAACCATCACCCCAGTCTCTTAACGCCTTCACTGTTTGCCAGGTAAGAGCTCCTCTCTGCTCTTCTGCCAGGAGCTCAGTTACTGTTTCACACAGCTCCTGGTTCTCCTCTGACAGGAAGACCACACAATGACTACTGTAATTATCCAGGCTTTCCCTAGCCACAGCACAAGACACGAGTGACAGAAAATTGTGTAGTTTTGTAGATTCACTCAATGTTTTGAAAACCAGAATGTACATAAGTGCCCAGCCTCTTAATTTTTCTTACTCTCAAAACCCCACCCCAAATAGCAAGAGACAAACTAGGCAGTGTGAAAAACCATTACCTCTAGCTACAATTAATTATTTCTGTAAGACATACCCAAGTTCTACAGACACTAACTTCTGTAGAAAAATTATTATATACTCTCTTCAGTCACTCGGACTGTCCAAACAGCAAGCGGACTTTTCATGCCAAACCAAATCAATGAGTTTCCTGTTTACTGTCACAATGTTGTTCTTACAAAGCAAACCCTGTTACTGTAGCACTCAGAAAATCATAGCTTAGCATCAGTGATGCTTTATTCTATGGTATTGTAACTGTATTCCTGAACCTCTAAGCTGGAAATAAGCAAAGGCACTGAAGTCATTTGGTGGGGCCAAAACCCCTGGTACATCAACAATCTGATTTCAAATGAAAATTCAACCTTACTAGCATTAGGTAAGCACACTCAAATTGAACATATTCAGTGACTCACCTAATTGCAACCTCTCTTCTACTATACGTGAAACTTTTTAATTGGGTATGTCTAATGAACTTAAAAGACAATTTCAACAATAATTTAAGATTTTAACCTAGAATTCTTACATTCTCTCCACTACAATAGTGCAAAGCCAAGTAGTTGGCTTTATTTGTCATTATCCCAAAACTAGGTAGAAATTTTGGGAGCACACAATACAAAAATGCATCAAGCAACAAAGGAATGTAAAAAGTTTCCGTAAAACTAACCAAGTAACATCCATCCACAGAACTCTAACTGCTACCAACTTACTACAGTGCACCATGAAACTGATATGAATTCAAAGTTTCATGTTCAATTCTGAAAATTATACAATTCATTTCTGAAAAAGGACAAATAACAGACAAAAATCCTGAATTAATCAAAAAACCTCCAAACAAGTTACATGCTATTCAGCATATACATCTGCTACAAAAAAGACATTCTGTCTAGCAAACTCCTTTAGACTGAAGGTTACTTTTCTACATTATGTGACACACATTGTGATCAGAATTCCAAAAAATTATAGAGACTAATCAATGACTGCAGAAAACATTCAAAACACCAAAGACCTATAAGGAAGAGACACAGCTTTTAATTATACCACTGACCTATCAAGTCCAAGACAGAACACTTTCATGGCAACTTTCTATATCCCAAAGCAATGCATCAGATACTGATGTCTATTTATCTGCATATGTATACAGGCTGTGTACACATCAGATACAGCTATGCAATGAAAAAAAAAGTGATTGAGTTGTCCATAAAGAGCTGCCAAGCAACCTGGATTAGATGGAAGAGTTCACATGAAGCGTAAATTAATTTGCTGAAGTTTCATTAGTTTGTCACAAAGGGTGACTTTGTTTTAAGGTAATGAACCCTACAAAACCATCAGTCATACGCCTTCTGTTTTGGGAAGTGCCAGTCTGCCTGAAGTACTGGGATCTCTCTTACCATTTCGCCAGTTGGGTCAGAGCTGTCTGCAACTGGTTTCCCTCGGTTGGTTCCCAATAACCTCCCCCACAGCGTCCCTGAAATCTACCTACCGAAGGCACAGGATGAAGTAGCACTGAACCGGAGCCTGTGAAAGGACTGAGGAGGCCAGCTGAGGTGCAGCTGGACATGGTAGCCTGGAGTGCATTGCCTGGGCACTGCCACTAAAAAAGATGCTTAACTAAATAACCAGAAAACCGGGAGTGAGATAAGCACGACTGCTGAGTCAAACAAGGAGTAATTTGGGACCACATATGGAGGAAGCAGAAGGAGTGAGGGGGAGGAGGGAGAAAAAGCCCGCCTGTCCCCACAAGCTGAAGGCACACGGGAAGGCGGCGGGGCGGGG